>JAQIWH010007432.1:0-11474 GCA_034695005.1 Cryptops parisi
ATGACATACAAACACACATGTATATACAAATTTCTTGTATTAAAATTCTGTATTGAAATTATAAGATAGATAAAACTAAATCCCGTTATACGAGTTCCGGAAAACACTAACATGAATTTTAGCACACTGTGCAACGTGTAATACTTTTACTTTATAACGTATAGTAGTTTATAGGACACTATACAGTACAGTCAATCGGCACAGTTTGTGGCAAAAGTTGTGATTGTTCCTTTACGACAGGGAATTTCTATCATAGGCCTATACATCATTACTATCAAAGTAGGATTTATGATGGAAACATGTTTGCAGTATAAAATAAACAGAGCGTGTAGTAAAATGCTTTTATATCTTAAACTGTTCTTGGTCATTCGACAAGTGGACATCATCTTAACTAGGAGTCGTAAAAGTTTTATTTTCAAGAAGAAGTTTTCAAAAAAAAATAAGGGTAAATGTCGAGCCAAAGTTTTGTTCAGAAAAGTGGCATAAATATATGTCCTTAGCAGTGCATGTAATCTATTTTGCGGCGTTTTTCACTTTCTTCTTCGTTGTGGTCGATCGTTGTTGCAGCAACAAGGCCATTTGCAATGTCCTGCCCTTTGGGTTTTGCCTTGAAGCTTACGGGTTTCCTTTCGACATCCGGCGACTTTTTTTTTCTATTTTTTTTTCACTCGAAAACTTTTCTTTAGTCTTTGAAGGCCATCTATTGCAAGGATTTCTTTTACTTTTTTATATCAAGATTAGAAAAGAAAAAAAACACCCTTTCTTTTAGCTAGCGAATTACTATGTCCAAGAAGTTTTGTTATCTCCAAACAGCTCTTTCATAAATTGCTTTTTTTGTTTTCCTTATTACAGAGGAAATATAAGTTAAGAGTCGGGGAGAAGTTTTTGTTTCCTTTTAATTCCATTTAATATATCAAAGTTGAAATGCACTTATGTTCAAATGACTAATTATCTCTTTCGAGGCCGAAGCTCTTTAGGATTCATTGTATCAATGCGCCACGCGTGAAGAACTAGACCTCGACATTTATGATGAACTTCACCACACAGTTGTTTGGTTTATATACGTGTACAACAACTACATTTATCAGAGTTCTTCCTAGTCACAAATGTGACTATGCACATTCCCATTTCTGTTCTATTATAATAATGAACACAGCAGACCTTCACGTTATCAGGTGGTGTCACGTGACTGTTGAGCCACCAGAAAAACAAAAATAGGATCATGAACTCTCGTACGTATGCACATTGAAGTCGTTTAGTTATATAGCATTCATCTCTAACGTTTATAACTAAAATCAACATCGTCTGTTGGTCTGTCTGTTTGTGCGCGAATTATGCAAAACTGAATTACTATTTGTGTTACTTGGTATTCAAGTTGGGATGGATCCTGACCTGAGACGATACTAGACTATTGTCTATACAGTATTGGGACTTTCATCATTAAAACGCTGACAAATCAGTCATTTTACTTCTCCAAATTTGTGAAGTTCACTTATGTTTACACTAGTGTTGTCAAGAAAAGAGATATACACTTTATGTATGTTTATTTCATTTGTTTTATTTTATTTCATAATAGCTGCTCCCATGGGGAC
Source organism: Cryptops parisi (assembly GCA_034695005.1). Classification (NCBI taxonomy): domain Eukaryota; kingdom Metazoa; phylum Arthropoda; class Chilopoda; order Scolopendromorpha; family Cryptopidae; genus Cryptops; species Cryptops parisi. Next base: position 1,593 of record JAQIWH010007432.1, read on the forward strand.
AATAAATTAATTAAAACATGAATACAGTACAAGAAATAACAATTATAACAGTGGAGTTTATAGTTTGAGTCTTATTGTTTTAACGTAGATGAACTTTACACGTGGTCTCGACTATTATAATAGGAATGATTTTTTTCATTGTGAGACAAATTTTCATATTTTGCAGTGAAGTTCATGGAACGTGTTGACTAACTAAAATAATACGTTACATCTGTCCAAAACTATGATGTAAGGATATGAGAAAGGTTACAAATTGGTCCAATGCCAACTTGCAATCTTATTACATGTGAACTTAACCGAAATTGTAAATAACTGAGATCGTTTACATTTTATTCCGCTTTGATGAGGTTGTTCCAATCCCGTCACGTGATATTTTCTATTCCCCTTATTCATTCCCCCTCTGGTTCCACAACCCTTTTCCTCCATCTATATTTTTTGTGTGTGTATGTTTTTTCTTTGATTTTGGCAACATTGAATCCTTTCTTTGCCAAAGACATTATAAGACGACGTGTGTAGACGTAGTAGCAGAAAACGTAAACGGGAACTCTTGTAATTGGTCAATAAGCTTCCCCGATGAGCTAATGGCTATTTGTTGCTCTTTCTAACAATTTACGTTCAATTATTTTAGGGAAAGTTGTTTGTTTTTCTATTTTTTCCCGTTCATGTTACTATTCCTTTTTTGAACCGGAAAGTCTTTGCCTTCAACCTTATCAAGTGAAATGTCTGTGTACATAAAGTCATTGTGCAGTTTTGAATTTAAAATAATTTCTGCTTTATACGTGATAAAAAGAGTTTGCAAAAGAGTGAGTTTTGAACAATCTATTACAGTGTCAATTTATTGCGATTGTCAATTTTTGAATTTCCACATGCTTCCAAAGCACAATTTGTTTTGTTTCATAAACTCTTATTTAAACATGTAAATCTTATCTTATAATTTTTGCAATTTGTATTTTGTGTTTTGTGTTTGTCAATTATGGACCCATGGTCTGAAATAAAATAATAATAATAATAATAATTTGTTAGTTTTTATCACATTTATTCTTTAGATATTAAGTTTTTATTACATTCATTGTCAATTCATTTTGTACTGCAATAACAGACTTAAAACACAGCCAATCACGGCCCACGATTTACTTACTCTGCTATTGAAATCACTTGATTAAGTCTAGTTCTGCACTACAATATTTGTAATGACTGAAAAAACGAATCATTCTAGTTCGTAAACGTTTTTACCGATTGCTTTCATCGTGTTCCGATCGGAAGTTATGAAAATTCAAAACTACACAATGACTTTGTTCTTACCTTGTATATAGTAGACACACACCAACAAAACTAGAAATAACGTTATAAAATAATGTTGCAATAATATTTATAACGCGTTGCAACATTACTTGTACTGTAGTTAGCATAAAGTTAGAAAAAAGTAACGAACCATTAGTACCTTCTTACCATAGACCTTTGCATTTAAGGCCTTATTGTACCTCGCGGATCTTCTTCACTGAGGTACTAAAAAGTTTTGTAGTAAAAAAGTTTTTGTGTACTTTACTGGTATTTGGAAGTAACCAAACGAAGAGGAAGGTTTAAACCGTTTTTGTTGCAAAGTGAGTTGGCTCGTGAAGCCTCAATGTGTAATGCTGACATGACCAATCGATCACGTCACTAATCTCGAGAAAGGATGTTTTTGAAGAGTTTACAGCTTTCTTGAGAGACATCTCAGATGGCCGAGGGGAGACGTTTGGTGGTTAAAACTGGTTCCAGGAAAGGTCAATCGAGCAAATTGGTGGCGACGTTCCGGTTTAACCGTTAATCAGACGAATGGTGACGCTATAAAGACGAGACCAATCACGTGAGAAAACCTTTTCGATCGATTCCGCAACAATCTCTTGGCGTCTTTTACCTTAATAGCTTTCCTTGTCCCGAAAAATACAGCCACCCCTGCTTGTCATTAGCTAAGTAAATAAATCGATGGAAAAGTTGACTTAATTCTATCAGTCGTGTGATTCTTCACGACTCATCATGAGACATCCGATTTTTTTTTTTTGGAAATACCCATGAAAAAGACAAAAGGAATCTGTCAATGTCATTGATGGATGAGTGGACAAGTCAACGCGGTTGACAACAACAAAAGTGATGGATATCGTCAATCTCTATTTTTTATCCACTCAATTAGGACACGGATTAAAGTCAACAAAGAAAGAACTGTCGTTACTTCTTCAATCCGATCCTTTTGGTAATTCCCAAAGTCCAGTGGAACCATCCAAATCGACTGTAGCACCAGTTATAGTTCTGTATATATAAAAAAAGAGGTACAGGAATCGATTTCAGTTGGAACGGATTTGTGTGTGTATGGATCAAACACCACTTGATGGCAGATGTGCTTTCCCAAAGGGACCAAAAGACCTCTTTTCAACTTTTTTTTTGTTACTTTTCGAAAAAAAATAAACACTATTACGTGATGGGGGAATTGAAGAAGCAACTTAATTATCTTAAATATCCACCCAGATCTTTTGTATTTTTTTGCTTGTGTTCACTGATGGCTTGGCCACTTCAGCATTAATTTTTGATGATCAGGACTCTTTCGTTCGTTCACGTTGCTGTGTACCATTTTCCTTGTTTGTTTTTTGTCTATTTGTTTTGCTTTGCTTTTTAAAGTGTTAGGTCTTAATGAGCGTTTTTTTTTGTGCGTGCTTGCGTCTAATTGTCTTTCTAGCAAAACAATTGCAAAATAAAGTGAAACAACAAAATTAAAGTTGTTGTAATGGACTCTTTTTCATTGGTGTTTTAGTTCGGGTGATGTGATCAGTTTTTCAACGTCCGGGTATGTACTTATGCACTTGAACAACAGTTTTGTTGTTTTATCGGTTATTATTAATCGCTAATTTTTATTTATTTAATCCAAAAACAATAAGCGGTATTCTATATACTTATCCTACATGGTACAAGTTTATTTTAATTTTTGTTATCACGTGTATGAATATCTGATCAGACGTAGGCTACAAGTGTTTATGATGATATCTAAATATTTGAAATTTGTTCTTGTCGAGCTATAAAAATGTGATGCTTGGTGGAACGAAAACGGAAACTAAAAAAGTTTGTGGAAATTTGTAGTACACTTCACAGCTGTAGTGGCGCTGCAATCAGTCATTTTTAAAAATGGCGATTTTAAACGATCAAGCACAAGTTATATGGTGGGATGTAGAAATGAATACAGGTCACATATCTTGACTTAGTAGACTAGACCTAGACATTTTTCGTGCCAAACAAAGAATGTCTAGGACTCTAGGCTGTTCACTCAAAATAGCTTGTTTTGAAGAGATTTGTTGAAAACGTGCTACTCTGTGCGAAAAGCAAATTTACTATTTACAAGCTGTTTGCTCCAAATCACATAGCAAATTCTTGTTTTGAAGAGTTTTGCTGAAAACGTGCTATTAAAGTCATATTTTTTATGAAACTCTGATAGGGTCACTATCATTTCCATGTTTAACTGTGGTCATATACGAATTTAAACTTTATAATTAAAATATTTAAATCTCATTGTGAGCATCCTGTATATTAATGTTTCTGAACAGTTATCACACACTAGTTTCTCGGTTAATTTTATCAAACGTTGTGATAACTATAAGCGGCGTCCAATGTTTAGTTTTTTACAGGTTACAATTTTATATATATATTTTATTACTATTGATCTTAATATACAGCTGTTTATTGGTTCATCGATTTATTGTTATTAGTTACTTGTTATTCTTAAAGTTCTACGAGATCACGAGCGATGTTTTTTTTTACTTTTACAGAGTAGAATTTGTTTTTGTTTTTTAAATTTTGTTTTCAAACTTTTATGAAATCTAAATTTATTATGATTCGGTCAACAAAAGCATGTTTAATTATAGTATCGATCGAAATTGCACTTTCAAGTTTCTATGCAGAGTTGAAGCATTTCACTTTTATGTTCAATAGTTGTCATGTGCGGCAGGATGTTTACACGAGTTTCACATTCGTTCAAATAAGATGTCATGTCGAAATGTCAAAATACTTCTTTTTTGACATATGCTGATCATCAATCTAGCATTTCTTTTAAAAAATAATAATAAAAAAAAAAGACTTAAAAAAAAAATAGATGTAAATGTTCAATTTCGAAGGAAGTAGCTTCAGTTTTTTTACGATCTTTCGTGGGTTTTTTTTTGTTCACCGAGATATTTTGCCAGGTAACTATGGTAACTTGTGATGTTGTAAACAGGTAAGACGAGCTCAATCTGTTTCCATGCAAACAGGATGTCGTCTATTCAAAGGTTTGTGTCTGTCGCCTGGCAATAGACGACACGCGAGATGAGAAGAAGCAATTGGAACGTATTCTACCCACCTGCAACTTCCCTAATGTCGTCACCAACCCAAACCTTTTGTTTTGTTTTTTTTTTTTAGCTTTTTTTACGTCGTCGTCATTATTATGTAGACCGGAGGCAATTTCTGCTTCATTCTCCACCGCACTGTTCGTGAGTGTTAAAAAGTTAGGTTTTGTTTTTTTCACCACGTGTTCATGTGTATAATTTTGTCATCCTCGTCGAGGAGTATGCCATTTCGTTTAGTCTTGAAGTTGATGTTGTTTGCTTATCTTTAGGTGTTTTCTTTTAAAGTTTAAAAAAAATGTCCAAGTTGAGCAGGTGTGGGTACTTATCACACTGTTATTTATAGCGATAAAAATGTTGATTTTTTTTATACATTTTGTTTATTTTTGTTCTTTATTAAAAATTTTGAAATATCATTACTGTATGCAAAGAAATATTACGTGTATGATGTCACCAAAATCTCATTATGGTTGAGCGTTGACGAAAAATGGAATTACATTTTTCATTTCATACATGAATATTAAATGAGACAAAAATAAAATGCGCTTAGGCTTAAAAAATTAATAATATATTTAAATTAAATCATTTTTTGTTGGTATTTTTCATTCATTTTACGCTTATAAACAGTAAAGCTATAGCGTTATTGATATTGCGTTTCATTCATTCCATATGAAACGCTATGCGTTGCGATTAACGAATTGCAGTACGCATTTTTATTATGCAACAGTTCCATTGACCATGACAAAAGCTCATGTAGACAGGTAATCGTGTGTATACATATGAAACAGGTTGTAAACCTTGATAATTAGATCATTTTTCCGTGCATTTTAATTAAAATAAACATGCATTAAATTAAATAATAAGTTACAGATTAAATTTTTATGCACACGTGATTTAATCCATAGGGACGTTTGCCTAGGTTTTTGTCTGATAGACGTTTGTTTTAAATTTTTTCCGATGGGCTTTCATTCATTGGCAGTCCAACCTCCATTCTTGAAATATTTAAATAGCTCGCATTTCATACATTGGGTATGGGAAGTAATACATTGCGGTTAAGGAATCTCGGAAGTGCAAAGCAGTGTCCCTGTGTCCTGGTGTCCCTGTATCGCGGAAGTGAAAAGTGGAGTGGTGTCATACATTGGTCCAACCATGTTCTAACAAGTGTTTTCACACCTTTTTCACCGTTTTCCACTTTTTCATTAACAGGTAGCTATGCTTGTTGCTGCTGCCACTGGTTTGCTTTCTTGCCATACGTTAGTTTTTTCGCTAATACTGTAACTTCCGTTTTTACATGCCGATTTTCGATATGTTTGGTGAGTTTTTATTATTTCGTGAATACCTTCATCCTTCTAAATCACATGTGGTATTAAGGACGTTAATGATTGGATGATCTTGAAAATGAAACTACTTCGGCAGTTGCTTTGGATGCCCCATGGCTGATATACATTACAATTAACAGATCAATCAGCATTTTCATATCACGAATGGTTTTCGCGATATTTAGCAGTGACTTGTTTTTGTCTCATTTTATATATTCTTAAAATGTCATAAGAGTGAATTTGCTTTCTTAATCAATACGATAAATATAAACGTTATGTTGCAGTACAATCGACAAGAGTTTTAAAATTTGATAATGTTTAATAACGGCTAATTAATTGATGGACTAATAAACCTAGCAACGTAAAAAAATTAATGAAGGTGCTTATATTTAATTATTATTTTAAGTTTTTTTATCTTAGGTTTTTACGACGCTTATTGCGGTAAAGTTACAGAATTACTGAATATTGGAATAGATTGCATTCTGTATACTATGTATGGAAATCAATGCGTTGCGACTAATGAATCATACGCTGCATTTATATTGCAGACATGCAACCCTATATGTTTAATCATCTGGGTACTCATTTGATAATGTTTGTGTATAATCATTGTTAATTAAGAAATATGTTTTTGAAATATCGTTGGGATATAATTTTGTTTTCATGATGAGTAGAGTATGGTAAACGAGTGTTGCATTTACAACCCACAGGCATGTTCAAATTTGATAATGTTTAATAGCGTTCATTTTTCGTTGGTGTTTCATAACAAACCTAGCAAAGTAACAAATTTGATGACAAAAGAAATTGCTTTCAAAGAAAATCTCACTTTCGTTCCCCATCAGAATGTTTTTTTGATACCTTTAAAATTCGTCTCGTTTGCACTTAATTCAGTTTGGGAAGTAGGAAAATTTATCGCCCTCTGGCGGCAATGTCCGTTGGACGGTGCTAGTTTAACGGAAACAAATGGAAGGCGTGGAGAGAACGAAAGAAAACCGAATGAAATGCCTTTTCTATCCGCAAAACAATTTCCCATAATGCAACCTGGTGTCGATAAAACGAGCGTGTAACTTTGCTTTCATTTTTTTTGGTCATCAACTTCTGTTTTTATTTTTTGCTAACTTGGTTAAGTTTAAGCAAAATGTATGCCCCTACGAATTTATTTACTACACACATTGCGAAATCATAGTGTTTAACCGGCAGGTGAATTATTAAAACGAAATTGCGTCTTGATATTTTTTAAATGTTAAGTGATACGTTAGAAAATAAACAAAAGATATTGAATAACTTTTTAACCATTTTGTTGACGAATCATTAGAATTAAAGTCATGAAAAGTGGAATCCATGATAAATTAGCTTTTTTTTCATGAATGAGAATGAAGGAATTAATAAACGATTGCTTGCTTTCCAATGCTTGTTTTGAACAGTTTTTGATCGCCGATTTGCATCGTTCATCTATGGTAACAAAATGCATTCGTTTTTATTTAGCAATTTAGTTTAATTGTATACTCGGATAAATTATGTACATTGCGAACCATACCATTTAATCGACGGGTGAATTATTCATTTAGAGAAAATTGCACATTGATACTTTTGAAATGTTAAGTGGTGTACGGCTGAAAATGAAGAAGAGACATTGAATTATTAATTTTTAACCATTTTCTCGATGAATGATGGTGCATAAAAATTAAAAACCTGGGAAGTGAAATCAACGAAAATTTTGCCTCTTTTTCATGAATAGGAATGAAGATATTAATAAGCAATTGATTGGCTCTCTAACGCACGTGTTGAACAGTCATGATTGGCGATTTGCATCGTTCATTTTTGGTAATAAAATGCATTTGAGATTCGATTTTCCACCGGGTGAATGAAAAGTTCACCAGACCCAACGTATGGCAAAGTGCCAACAATGAGCATCACACGGTTATCGATAATTCTTTCCAGGGAAATGTAAAGATGGATTGACTTGTCACGGATTGTTAAAAAAGATAACTTTTTTTTTCATTTTGTTAATATTGTTATTTGTCACAAATTTGTCAGGTGGAAGAAATTATATATTTTTTTTAAAAATCAGATCATTTCATTTATAAATTTCAGCAGTAAAACTTGTTATTATGACATGAAAAGAAGATACAATTTATTACGAATACGTCAGGGGGGGGGGGTGGAGTAGTTAGGCCAGGAAACATATGGGAAGTAATCAGCGTCGTTATTTGGCAGTAACAAACGAGGCGGGCATTTCCATTGGATGTTATTGTGTGGAACATTGGTGAAACGTGTCGCATTTTACTTCATTTGACAAATGACACTGTTCGACCAAGGTTAATTAATTCGGACCGAAGCTGATAAAATGGAAGAGCTGTGTTTTCACAGGTCGTTGAAATACCCCTTTCTCTTCTTGAATCAAAACTTTTCTATTTTGCCTTTTATTTCCGGTTATTGAATTTAACTGTTGATTTTCGATGGATGGACGATCATGATTTTATTTATGAAACGAATGAAAGAGTCCGAAATGTTTATTTTTTTGCCTTTCATAAAATTATTACGAAGCGCGCAACGGTGTTGTAAATTATTTTTGCGCTATTTGTGACGTGATGAACTCGGTATCAAAAGTAGTTGTAATTGTACGAAGCTGAAAAACCATACACTTAAACTGGAAATAAATTTCAACTTGGCTTTTATCGCGTCAGTGAAGGTTTTCACAACATGTAACAACGCGTTTCACCAGTATCATGCACGTAGACAGGATCAAGTGTTGTGAAAATAAAACTGCATTTGCAGTTTGCACGACCAATCTGTGTATTATGAGATTAGATTCAGTTTCGTAAAAATATCGGTTTTATCGTTTTTTGATGGTTTACGACGTGCAGTAAGCTTATAACTTATAAGCGATTTGTCCGGATCGTACGAAACAGGATCACGTGCTGACGTGTTAATTCACGAATAGCTGTACTTTCAAAAACGCGTGAATTATGTGAAAATACGACAACACTTTATGTCGCTGTTCGTGTTTTACAACGTACCGTATAAGTGATTCATCGGGATCACGTGTTGGTGTTGATACTGAATCTTAATTCGCCTATAAGTTTATTTTAAAATAAATGTTTAAAACAACAATTTTATATTTCAGTAAACCTCTTATCAAATTTACTTTTACATCTAATTTTTACGAATACGGATGATGTGGCATATTTAGTTGCAACCAAACTTTGGGTGCAACTAGGATGTCTAGTCTCTATTAATAAATGTCTCCAATCTGAGTGCATCCCTTTTTAATTTTTTTTTGCACGCAGGCGTAGCCTTTTTCTGGGTTGCTCAGCATTATCACGTGATACCATCTGATACGTGAAGGGCTGCTGTGTTTAATATTATGGTAGCCGGGGAAAGTGAGACTGTGTGTAGTCATATTTGTGACTAAGTGGACCTCTAGCAGTAAGCTATATGAATTAAAGACTGAATCAAAATCTGCAAATTTGATGCCATAATGGTATATACATTACGAGTAACTGCTTCCAAGCGGAAAATTACGACAACTACGCGCATGCGGATTTCTCAAAACATAACTTGGAGAGAGTAACTTTCATTCAGTGTAATACATACAATGAATGATCTGTTAAGTAGTTACGGAGTGATGAATTATTTGTAATGTATCACGAAATTATGAATAACTCTGTCTAACCCATTTGGATGATAATGGGTTGATGATTGACTACTGGTAATCTACATTTGTTTTTATAAAATTGGCTATGTTCCATTGTTAAAAATCATGTTTTTTTCCATAAAAAAATAAACATGGTTCATGTAGCAATATAATAAGAAAACTCGTTGTTATTACGTCATAAATCGTTTGTTACATTCACGAACGTTTATAGAAAAGAGTTGAAAAGTTCCATTCAACTCCATAGTATAATAGGAATACAGCTCAAACAGCTCTAAAGAACATGCAATAGAATCGGTGACAAAACAACAAACGAGTTTTCGTTTCTCTGAAACGTGTAAGGATGACCTTACACGTTTAAAAGAAATAAAAGCTTTTTAGCCATTTCTAGAAGGAACCCTTTTATACCTCTAAATAAATTGAAAAAAACAAAAAATAAAGTGGTAACGAAAAGTAGGCCACGACAAATGCGTTTGCCTTGGCTTCACTATTTTTACTTTTATATTTAATTTTTTTTTTTTTTTTTTGCATAGGAACTTTTGTTCTTTTGTTTTCCCCAATTTTTTTA
>JAQIWH010007433.1:0-11473 GCA_034695005.1 Cryptops parisi
AAATAAAGTTTGAGGGCCAAATGACATAGCTGTAAAAGCCAGTCGGTGCCCTCGTTAAACCCCAAGTACCTACCTATGTACATATTGATACTGTAATAAGCAAAAACCGTTTTTTAATTTAATTTATTTACTGCATAATGATATGTATCGCATTATCTTTTGGGACCACGTTATACAGTGAAAAAACATTTTTTCTTAATTGGATGATTACATACAATGGAAAATAAAAAAATATAGTCTTTATTTCAAAATCTAATGTTCTAATGATATTTACCACTGGTAACTCGTGGTATCAACCCTTGATCAGTGGTAATACTTTATTCGAAGTTTTATGCTAGAATGTTCAGCATGGTACAACATTGCTTTGGTGAAACAGATATTTCTGCTAGAATGTAATTAAAGAAGTTAGCGAGAAATATAGAGTTCACTTAATTGCATCACGTGATTTAATCATTGATTTACCATGACACGACGTTAATTTAATTTCTAAAGTGAACAATTTAGCTTTGCTGTATGTGACAGCAAATAGCTACAGCTTTGTAGTGCTTTCCTGCCGAGCACAGCGCATAGCTACGCCTTTTGAAGGCTTTTCAGCATAACACCGCGGATAGCTACCTACAGTTATAGTCGAATAAACAACCACGGCTATTATTGCAATAATTAAATGTAGGTTTGCAATAATTTTTACATTGAAAAGTCGAACTCAGTCTTCAGTCACAATAGGTTTATGCTCGGTAACCATCGCAGGCTAAGGTATTGTATTGTTTGTGTGTGTGTGCATTGATCATTTCCCATACTCACTGTGTATGGAATGTCAGTACCTAAAATAACCGGTACAGGTAGTAGTAGTACCCAAGATAGACTGCACATCGATCCACCCTTTTGAGAGATAATCTACATCTAGACTAATAGCCGCGGTTACTATTCGAGGGCGGTTATTATTGCATATGTAGGGTTTTCCGGCGGTTATTATTCAAATGAAACCTGTAACTGGCGAATGTAAAATAAATAAAATTTTACAGCATAGAATGTTGCAAAACTGGCCGTACTGATTTTCATCAAACTTTCCACCTAAACTTGAGGTTGAACAAACTTAGGCCATTGGCGTTTGAACGTATTGGAATTTTAATTAGAAAGGGGGTTGGGGTGGGGGAAGATTCTCTCAAAGGTGAAAGAAGCCAATACTTTTCTGAGAATATAGAGCCGTGGTTTTCAATCTTTTATTTTTTTCAAAGCGGCAAACTTTGACACGGTGTAACTCAAAAGATGTTTGAGAGAAAGGGCAAAAGCTTCTGACACCTTAAAATTCAAGTTTGAGAACATTTTTTGTCAACTGTATATTTATAGAAGAAAAATGAACAGGTTTTGCCAAAAATCAGTTTACTTCAGTTGACAGGTCTCAAGTTACAGGCTAATTAAAAATGCAATTGCACCATTATTCCCAATATCGTGCTAATTTAAAAATGCATTTACGTCGTTTCTTCATTGTTTTGGAAGTGAAACAAGCGAGTGAAACAACCAGGAAGTGAAGTGACAAAAGAAAAGACATCACAAAAAATTTCAGATTTACAATAGTCGCGTTCCAACATCTTTCAATGATTATTTGACAAATTTGTTAGCTTATTTCTAAAAAAAAATGTAAAAAATATTTTTATAAAAATCATAAATTATGTTATTTATATCAGAAAGAAAAAGTATTTAACCAATAACACTTTCAAGTTGAAGGACGAATGGGTTAGATAGAATTATTAAATTATAATGAATAATTTAATTAAAATTATTCATTGACAATAAATAGGTAATGCAAATAATATGGATTTGTTGACTATAATTTTTAAAAAAAAAATCAAAAATTGAAGAAATTTTATCACCAGGGTGTATTATGATTTATGAATTAATGAGAGTCATGACTCATTCATTCTGTAAAGAACTCATGCATGACATGTGTCATATGTTGAAAAGTTGGGTAATGGATGCAACTGCTCTCCAAGGTAATGTTTTTAAATGCTACGTATGATTCACGTTGCTTTAACACATGATGTAACAAAATACTGTACTGCATATTTCAATTTTAGTTTGAGAATGTACGCAAGTTTTATAATAGGCCAGTTTTACCTTTAGCAAATAGGCCAGGCTACACTGTAGCCTATTTGAAAGTGCTTTACATTTCCAAATCTAAGGTCATAGTTTTTAATTTTCGAATGTCTCGCACACATGATTTCATGGATGACAAGTTTCGGAGTTTTTTTTATCCATTTTAAAGCAACAACTAGAAATCGATTTTGAATTTTTATTTGATTGATTTCAAATTGATTTGTTGTTAAAAGAACAAATTTTGTTGAATAAACAAATTTTGTTACATAAACAAAATAAGGTGCTTGACATTCGTGGTTTATTTTAGTATCGTCATAGTTTGGTAATACTGGTTCACAGTTCAGATATTTTAATTATTTTTGTACTTTATGCCGTTAAAAATCACTGATTTTATTCACAGGGGTCTGACTCCTGTAAGTGTATTTTTCCTGAACATCAAGTTGAAACAGCACATGTCAAGAAAACAATATCACAAATTCTCACTAATGTAAGTTAATCATTTATTTGGTAATATTAACTGGATTTTTTGGTTTCGTTTTGGTTAACAAATACTCGAATTAGTGATTTGGTGAAATAAGATTAATTATTCTGTAAGATTGATGAAGAAATCATCAAATGAAATGGATGCTCTAAATTCAAATGTTAGTGCATTCATAAAATTTTATTATTGTAGGCGATAGTTTGTTTTTATACTCTTTATATTAGTTTCACTTGTGAATGAGTGAGCTGAAAATTGAACATATACTGCCATCTACAGTCGTTCCAATGTACCATAAAACTAGAACAGCATAAGTCCAATGAACAGTAAAATAATCGCATATATAAATAATTAAATAAATAAATAAATCAAATATTGCAGAAATTAAAAATGCAAAACTCGCACAAATTGAATATCAAATTACTCAAAGATCACAGAAATCTTAATTCGCATAAATCGAAAAAAACATATATCAAACATGGATTTTTTTTGCAACACAGTACATACAGTATATCTGTATATGACAGTTAAAGAGTACGTTTAAAAAACATTTTTAATGTACTTGTTTCTTAATTTTCATCACTGATATTACCGATTTATTGAAAATGTTTCTTAAATACACATTCGCTTTCTTTTTGTGCGATCCCATGTTTGTCGCAATAACGAGTGAAAACGAATGGTGACATTTATTCGATGCGCGATATGACAGTGTGTTCAGCCGCAGTCCATCTTTTTCTTTGACCAAGAGACTAATTCACCGAGTGTAGATCAAATAGCATTTGTTTGGTCTTGATAAATCTTCCGTAGCAAACCAAGGAAAAAGCGGATTGCTAAAGATTGATTCTGACATGTAGGGCTGGTGTTTGAATTATTCATCATGAAGTTGGATGCAAGTTATTGTTTTCAGAAACCCAAAAAGTTGGATGTTCAATTTTTTTTTTCCTCAAACATCAAACAATTGGTTAGAATAAGAAGAGTTAGAATAAGATGATGATTTAGAAGTCGGAGAAGTGAAAAAAAAGTGACCATTGGTGGTGTTAGCGTGTTATCATCAGGTTTGTAAAACCAATCCGTCATGTGCTTTCCCTTGGTAGCCGAGGCGAGAAAGATAGATTAGTAGGAAGTGTGCAGTTTATATGGAATCTAATAGCTTCCTTCTCCCTATTGTAACTTGACTAATGGATAGCTGGATGAAAAACTGCACCCATAAATCATGATCATCGATTTCTTATCTCAAAAAGAGGAAAAGCGAAAAAAAAATTGTAAAAAAGGAACTAAAAAAATTTTTGTTCACTGTTACATGATTGAGATCGGCACGAAAGAAAAATGGACTTCAAATAGTGGAAAGGTGGGAAAAAGGAGGAGACATCATACATGAATAATTGAGCCAAGTGGCCCAAGACTGCTTTTTTGACATTTGCTCTGTTTTTTTTCCTATAAAATTATTTTCTCCAAATATGTAGAGTGATTATAAAGTCCTTGTGTGCTGTTTTCAATGTCCATAATTTCTGATCTACGCGTGATAAAATCAATCCGAAAAAAGGAGGAGTGAATGTTTATGACTGTTTGTTGTGAATGTTTATTTTCGGATGACCATAAACCAAAAAGTTTTTGAAAATAAATTCGAAAACAAGATGAAACCAAGATTGGGCTATTCCCAAAGAATAAGCAATTAAAATCTTTAGGGGCTCAAAAAAAAACAAAAAACAAACTCGCACAAATGTTGAAATTTGACACTTGTTTAAAGTGAAACTTTTCTCTTTTATAGGCATTGATTACAATTTGAAATAAGCTTATTCTTGAGATTGTTAATTCTGTGTCACATACTTGGTTAATCAAAGAACACAATTTTCTTCTATTGAAACCATACGGTAACACCTTTATCTGAAAGAGATGTTAAGAGCGTAATGGAATTTGTGAACTAAAAAAATAAAGGTGCTAGTTTCAAATTGTTTCAAATAATAAGATAAGCAAATTACTCTTGGTACTTGTAATATACCATATACTTGTTATAAACCAAGATTTATTAAATTATATTTTTAACGTTACTACTTTACGGATTTATTCTTATTGTGTATAGGCCGGAAATGATGAAAATTTTAAACTACTACAACAAGGACTTTATAAATGATCTTATATGATACTTTTCTATATAATATACAAAATGTTGACAATCTGTAGCATGCGCTTGATTAATTTCACACAAGTATATTTAGTTGAAAAAAATTAAATAACTTTTCTGAGTAATTTCATCAAACAAAATACATGCTACATTTTAAGTCAATTAAGTTATGATAGGTTCATGCTATTCGAGAAATATCATAATACATAAGTCGGGTTTCATTTTATGAGGCAGACGCTTTGAGTCACTTGTATATTGGGCCTAAAACTTACACTTTATTGAAAAGTAGTACGAAACCCGTCAACAATCACAGGGAAGCCTTTTTGTTCCGCTATGCAATTCTCTGTTTTGCCTCATGTTGCCTAGCAACACTCGTTACTTGTGTTTTCACTTGTTGCCATAGTCAACTAATAATATTAGAAGTAAACCCAATGGTGGATTGGATATGGTCAATAACCACGTAGAGTTGAAATATGTTTAGTATTAAAACTCATATTGCTTCGCAACATTCGTCTTTGTAAACAAAAATGACGAACAGACACAACAAACCATTATATAATTTAATTAAATTACCAAAATTGATAAATATTTCTAAATATTTTAGTAAAAGTCACTTGAATTGTATGAAGTGGGCTAAGTATAAAAATCTCCATATTTATTTATTTAGATATACATTTGCTTATTATAATCAAGTACGTTAAAAATGCCTTTTAAGCATAGTGTCATATACAGATATAATGTATTTACATACATAATGCAAAGAATCCATTTTTGATTTCTGCAATTTTCGATTTATTTATTTATTTATTTATTTATTTATAGGCCTACATATATGTGATCTTGTTTTTACATTTGATGCGCAGTTTTTATTTATGTTTTATGCGTTTTTGATACATATACAGCATATTTTGAATATACTGTACAGTATATTCTCATAAATGGTTGTGGATGACAGTATGCGTTCAATTTCCAGCTCACTCACTCATAAGTGAAGCTAATATTTAAGAGTTTAAAAAAATTAAATTTATTATAAAAAACAGACATTTTGAACAAGCCTATCGGATTAAATGTTTGAATTGCATTTTTCCTGTAGAATTGAAAGTTAGAATTTAGGTTTGATGATCATAAGGTTACCACTCGGTAATTGACATTTTGTGTTACTCATGATTTACGAGATAAAATAAATCAATAACCGGAACCTTTCAGGATCAATTTCATTAACGCTCATTCCACTTAATTTTCAAAGTTTACAACGTTTTCGTGTTTGATATTTGAAAGGGTTCTTCAGGAATACTACTTGAACTGTCAAAAACATTTTGGTGGCTAATGTTACATTATTTCTTGTGATACATTAGCCATATATGGTCAAATGATTCCTAACAAGCCTATACAGCTTTCAATGACCGATCAAGTAATCACTGATTAAATTATACGTCAAAAGCAGTCTGTTGATTACGTATTTCATTTTTAATTTAACTTTGAACGTTTCATTAAGTTCCAAGGTAGCGGTTGGATTAGCCTGTTCCTATACCCGGCTCATGTTTTCGGTTAGCTCTAATTGGCTAATCCAATGTTGAAAGAGATTAAATTCAGGAGTAATAAGACTCCAATTTATCTCCAACTGGGTCTGCTTGGTGCTGTAGTTAAATGGCAATTTAATTAGGCTGCCTCTTAATGAGATTCACTTGGGCGAATTGACCAAAGAATGTGAGGCGTGAAATGGCGTTAAAAATGGAACTCTGCAAACTGCAGCTGCAATTGCCTCAAATTCGATTTATTCCTTCACCGACGACGACGACGACTATCTGCTTTCCACTATTATTAATTTTCAAATCTTTTTTTTCCAACCAAATGCCAATGCCTTTCTAACTCCGAGAAATTAAGAACATCGTCGCTCATTTAATAGTATGAAATGGAATAATGTTTACTTCGTAAAACGAGAAGCCATTTTTTCGTTTAAATAAAAGTGAAAAATAGCAGCATATACACAACTTTTAGACTTTATTAAAGTTTGAAGGTAAAAAAAAAACAACAATATTTATTATCGAAATACCATTTTGATATGGCTCGCAACTAGAAATCCCTTTTACCTTTTATGGCCCTTATAAAAAAGCTCGCGAAAGTTGCCGTCGCTACCATTGCATTGCTACTACGGCTGAAAGTGAAATATAAATATAAATCTGAAAGCAGAATTATGTTTATTTTTATGACTGGCTTCCATTTTCGGATGACCATAAACCAATGGCAAAAAGGAAACACCACGTTTTGGAAAATATACTCGGAAAACAAGATGAAACCAAGATTGGGTACTTTCCAATAAATAACCAATTAAAATGTTCAGGGGCTCACTTTAAAATAAAAAAACAACTCGCACAATTGCTGAAATTTGAGACTTGTTTAAAGTGAAACTTTACTCTTTTATAGAAATTGATATTGTGCTATTTTACTTCAAATTATGGGAAATGACTGTAAATGGAAATTTTGAAGTTTGGCAAGAGAATCGTCATGATTGCCATTGTATAGTGAGTTTGTCGACAGGTATCGATTTCTAGTCCTATGTGGTGAATATGAATTAAGTTGAGTTATTGGAATCTATATTTGGAAAAACGCTATTGATTTTTGTGACTATGATCATTTTGCTTTAATACGGTCTTGAAATAACTCTAAATAGTTGAAATCGATCTGCTCTGCCGGAAGAGCGCAGACAATCATTTATCTTCATTAGGAAATAATGGATTGAAATTTCATGTTTGTGCTTCACACCAAAAGCCAAAGTCTTTTTAAATCCCATTTTTTCGTTTTCATTGGTTTTATTTTTTGATTTTTATTTTGTCAAAGAAGGTCTCTGGAGTGTCTTCAGTAAAACGAGTCATTGGAAAGAGACGACAACTTGGATCGTTAATGCGAAATGTGAAAAACTCTTTATACAACTCCTAGCTGATCTTACGTTATATTCAGCAAACAAGCGAATTTATTATTTTTGCTGTGATATATTTTACTGTAAATATTATGAGTAAAACAAGTAATTGAAGGTTTGACCGGAATAGCGTTGCATGTAACAATTCATAGTTTTGAGTAAATGGCAAAAGAAGTATTCAGCAACACATTGATTGTCACCTATTAGGTGTTCAATTGCGAAGTGATATATGTATGTTTTAGATAGGCATGAGTTTGTTCATTGACAGCACTAGCTAGGTCCATATATGAGGCACAGTTTTCCATAATAATCTCAATATTGAAGTTTTGTAACATACAACGTTATTCCGAGCAAGCTTTCGATTAATTATGGACAGTTTGACCCCCTCAACAACGTGTTTGAGTGATTAAAACATTGTATGAAAACGGATCGTCAATGGTGAAAACATTGATGTTGTAAGAGAAAGTGCTGGTCAGGCCGAATGACGTCAAAATCTGGTAATGTCGATTGACCACATCGTTTGCCTGATTGGAACGCGTCAGAGTTTTTTTCCATGGGACAACTTGAAGGAAAGTCTACGCTAACAAGCTATTATTCAACAGCTCAAGTTAAACATTAGCGACGAAATTTAAGCAATCACCTCGCAAATGTGATCTAATGTGATGAGAAAATGTGGTTCGAAAGAGCTCATTGTTTGCAGCGTGACCAGAAACGGCAATATGGCCGATATCAAATTCCATAAATTGTCATTCATTGAATAAATATGTGAAAAAAAAATATTATAGAGGGAGCTAGGTGAAGGTAAATTTGGAGAAGGAGTGGGAGCTGAAAACAAGTTCTTCATTGAGTTAATTTACAATTAAACAAATCGATTGTCATTCCATTGTCATTCGAAAGCTGCGTTAACACATTGGTGTTCGGAAACCATCATCACATTAAGTAACTACGTTTAAAAGTACAGGAAAAGGCAATGTTTAATCTAAAATTGATCGAAGCTTCTGTAATTTAAAACTTAATAAAAAAGTTTTCCATATCATGCATCTTCAAAGTTAGTACTGGTACTTTTTCATGTGATCAATTTATATTTCTGAATAATCAATCATGAAATAAAATTGTATCGATAATGGTGTCAGTTTTCTATTCCTACGCGCCACATTAGTTTGCCGACTGATTCCACAAAACAATAATTACTAGGTGGCAATGAAGTGAGTGATATTAACAATTTCACTAATATCTCCAAAGAAAGTCTCGTTAATTATATCACGGTATATACTTGTGTGCATGCACACTGTTCTCGACTTATGCCAGTTCATTCTATATACCATTTGCTAATATCATCCTAGATACTCGTTAAATACAAAACTATACGATATTATACACTTTTGTGCGGTGTTGAACAAGTAACTGAATGTTGCAACTGAATGTTGGTAACTGAACGTTGCAGTAACCAATCAAGAGTTTGAACGTTACAAGTTCAGTGGTTTGAAGAGAAAGAAAAATATTACCCAAAATTTATTGATTGCTTCATTACTTAACTCATTTTAAGGTATAAACGTATTGTTGTGGATGTCATGGCAATTACAAATTCTGATTAGTTTAAAATGTAGTTCTGATTAGTTTAAACTTCATACGTTGAGTTTAATTTTGTATACGAGTTCCAGTGAAATAAATAAAAAGATGATATATCTCTTTAAATAAAACTCGAAAGTTACTTTGTTTTCGATTGCTCATTGGTTCTCAGCACCATCCAATGACATTCGTGCGCACGAAATTTGAACGACCTACTTGAAAAGTTGTGGACAAAAGAAGCAGGTTTATCAGATTACCAACACACAAAGGGGACAACTTTTTCTGCTAGGGTTAACGATAACTATTCAACATTGCTAAGTACACGTCATTTGACGGGCTATTTATTAGTAATACAATTCAACCGGTGACTTTGTTCCATAAAATTAATAGCTGTAATCTATTGAAGCAGTGTCTTTGATGACAAACATCCAACCAATTTTTTTCACAATAGCCCAACATCCTTTCTTTATTAACATCTATCAGCAGCTTAGGATAAGAATATCTTTAGAAACTGTCAATTTGCGGTCGTAGAGCTTTGATGCTTTGTTCTTTGAAAGCAAAAACGTTCAGCGGTGATTAACGACCAACAGCCAAGACCAATTGGTCACCACACTCTGGTCAGAAACATGGTTAACCTTAACGAGAAAGTTGTAAACGAACGGTGAGTAATGTGCTTAAACTAATCACCACTCGGTCTTGTGATGATGTCGATACAAATTTGAGTTGTTTTTTATGGACATTGGAAGAAAATGTGAAATCTTGAAACCCATTTTAGGTGTTAACGTTTGAAAAACATCTTGGTTGTTCTAGAGTTAAGGCACAAGTAGCAAACTAACTTACCAAGTCAGACATATCAGAAACAATGACTGATCAGAAAAAAATGACAAGGTCGGAGACCCAAGACTGATCGTGACATTTGGTTTTTCATGGTGCACCCGGATATATTATTAAACAAATTTTACCAACTACCACAAAATTTTGGTTTAATTTTTGATCGCCATTTTCTTGAAAGAACACTGACCATAAATGTCTGAACTCTAGAGGAATACAAAGTTACAGACAAAAAAAAAATAATGCACATTCCAACTAATCGACACTTTCGTTGAAACTTTGTAACCAAAATACATCAAACTGAATTCTGGAGTTTAAATATTTTTGCCAAACCACGAATATTATTAAGACATAAAAACAGCTTAGAGCTACGTTGTTAGGCAAAGAGAATGGTGTCCAAGGGAACCATAGACTCTTTAACGATGGACTGAAATCCATGCACCTTAATGACTATCCACTTGAATAATGACAATCGGAATAAAAAACGAATGTCAGAAAACCACACATGATCAGAACCAAATCGTGAAATTTTCGTTCAACTTTCTTTGATTAATAAAAATGAAGAAGACTTTCACAAAACGACAATCTACGTTGTTTAAAACTTTCAATCTTTATTAATCCCTGAAGCGTCGTGAAAATGTGACATCTTCTGTGCTCATGATCATTCCAAAGCTAACTTTTTTTTGCTTGGATGGATATTGTCACGTGTTGCTATGATGAAATTAACATATAAAAAGAGCTCTGCAAATCTCTAAAGCCCCTCAGCTGTTAACCAGTATTGCAAGTAGACAAATAAAACAAACACGCCAAAAATGCTATTTTTAAGCAAACTCTTTATAGAGCCTATTGTCATATACACATAAGCTGTATTTTTTATTGTCTGCATCCCATTGGGACAAATACAATTAAATACAAATAACATATGATGACACTTAACACACAAAAAAGCAATGGAAATGCATTGATAATACATAATATTAAAAAAAATGAATGAATTATACAAAAATTCTGATAAATTTGAAATTAGTAATTAATAACCTGTGAGAAACTAAAAAGGAAACACATAAAGGTTTCTATGCAAATAAGATATGTTTTCTCAATAATGCTTTAAAATGAGTACAATATGATTTACATTTATGATTTGTACAACTGAAAGGTAATGATCGTAGAGCAGTTGGGAGTGAGTTCCACTGTTCACATACATTAAATGGATATTTACTTCTAGCAATAGTTGTAATTTGTGCTGGTGCATTTAATTTAAAACTATGGACAGTGCGAACATTGTCCCTTTTAGACATATGTGTAAGTATGAAGTGAAGTGGATGATTTGGGTTGAATATAGCTTTAGATAGCTCAATTAAACGATAAAATTTGATTAGTTGGTTTTTATTGTAAAAAGTTTACGAGTTTTTAAAAACTGAGTTATAGATGTATATTTTCCCAAGTTAAATAAGGTTCTAAT
>JAQIWH010007434.1:0-11472 GCA_034695005.1 Cryptops parisi
ATGATATAATACATTTAGATAGATTTAAATCCAAGACATCTTTATAAATAACTTTTGTTTTTAGTGCATATTTCGGGATTTTTAAGTGCATACTATCCGCACCCTACTAATTACTGTAGTACTGTAGTATATATTGCAAAAATAAATAAAATATTTATTTAACTACACATTTAGCAAAATGGATAAAAGTACATAATAATAGTCGTACATTATCGATTATTCTGCGTTATAATTACAAAATATTAATTACTAAAAATTAATACCATGGAGTTGGTAATATGAGGGTCAAAGCATGACACAAAATGGCGTCCATAGCAAGTGAAATTACACTGTCTTAATAATTTATTTTTAAAAAAAAAACATTGTTTAAAATTTTAGATAAAATTGATAATTAAAAATAAATGACAAAAATCTCATATTACAATAAAAAATTTTATGTATAGCCTTTAATTGGTCTATAAATCGTTAATCTTTAAAGCCCAACGTCTATAAAACGGAAAAGTGTCATCATCCAATCAGAGAAGAGCAAAGCCTTAAAGCCGTTGCAGGTTACTGAATTCAAACTTTTCAAAACCTCGCATGGTTGCTTTGCTGGCCATTTAAACATCCGACTTCCAGATATAAAACTTCATCGAAAATGACTTCGAAAGCCGCCGAAGATTTGAAGAAAGGGAATCAGAAACCGATTCCTGAAATTCTTTATGATCAGAATACTCGGCGTAGATACCTTAGGGGTCGTTTTCTAGGAAAAGTAAGTTAAATGCAACTCTGCATACATATTAGGGGTTGATGCGTGCTTTTTCTTTTTCAAACAAAAAAGTCTGTTGACAAAAATCAGCTTTGATAATTTGAATATTATGTTACACTAGTTTTACATACAGTACGTAGATGTTATTAATATGCATTATAATTACAATGTTTAATATATTTTTTTTCACATCTGTAAATTAACGGTGTTGTATTGAAAAAAAAAAGCTATTAACCTGTATTTAGTATTTCTGTGTAGGGGTTTCATTACAGTACAATATCAGTTGAGTACTATACACGTTTTTCAGTTAGTTATATAAACTTGATTTTAAACTTGTATAAACTATAAAAAAATTTTAGTACGTTTTATTATAATAACCACATACTTAGCTTATATTGCTAGTTAAACAATTGATAGTTTAGTTCAGAGTCAGTTGAACGACGTCCGTTGGTGAAAAAAACTGGTGGTGTAAAAACTAGATGGTTAAATATGGGGGAGGGTACTTTTCGGTTAGTGCAAGTCGCGTCTGGTGTTGCTATTTGCTTTTACTTGGTCACGCATTTATTTTGCAGGTTAGGTTAGGGAGAAAAAAAAAATCATACATTTAATACGTTTTTTTTTTGTTTTTTTTCCTAACATAACCTGCAAAATAAAACCAAGTACAAACAAGTAGCAACACCAGACTAACCGGAAAGTAGTACCAAATAAGGATACGTTTTGTTATAATGAAAGAACTTAGAATAGTACAAACCTCAGTTTCGTCAGAAAAAATCTTTATTAATAATTCTATTGATTTCTCATTTACAATTTCTAAGCAAGATTGAAACTCAAAGGAATTGACGTGCTATATGATGCTACAAGTTTTTAATTTATGATGTCTGTTAACCTGTCTCTGGTCATGGTTTGGCAATCAATCTCGAGTTGGCATTCGAAAGTTAAAATGTAGTAAATGTGTTATTTGGCATCGAAACTTAAAATGTAGTAAAAATAAAAAATACAGACATTATTGTCTGTTTAAATATATCTACGAATAACGATTAACTATATCTACGAATAATTTAAGTCGATGATTCACGTTTTTCTAAGTATTTTTTGTAAGTTTCGTCGATACGATATCAGTAGTGAATCACATCGGTGATTGTGGAGACCTCACAATCACTGTTTTAACTGACACAAACATGGAAAACGGAAAGAAAAAAAACCAACAAACAATGAATTGATGACACGTTCAAAACCAATCAGTTTCCAACTGTTGTTTATTTATACTGTTCTAATTGTCACCACTTAGCTTGGAATTTACATCGGATAAAACAAAAATTCTTTCAACACATATTGACACCTCCCGGCCTAACAAAGCATCGCTTACAGCAATCATAATGCGTTTACAGTGTAACTTCAAGGTGTTCTGTTACAAATCTGATAAACTTGTCTTGCCTGTTCGGTTGGTTATTGTCAGCGAAAAATGTCGTGTTGATTTAGCTTCATTTCCAAGATATGGACACCATGTTGTACGAAGTCTGCATATGAAAAGCGATATTGTGCTAATTTGTTGATTTATTGATCTGAATAAAATCACATTAAAAATCCACATGGCAATTGTCCATATACCATATTTTCACGAATATAAGATGCATCTGAATATACGACGCGACTTTTAGGGGTGAAGTTCGTTGGGTTTGTGATGGGACACCCTGTATATGACATCACACTTGCACCAGACACCCTATGAAACACATTTTTTGCTATAACTTCATCATTTGCAACAACAGGGTATCAAATCGATAGCCCACAAAGAAAACGATATCTTCACGTGCTATAGCACGAGTTACGTACTACTGCAGTGATGTAAATACTGTAACTTGAAATGACTTGAATGTTTTAATCTATCGTGCAATAAAATAGAATTGGTTTGCGATACTACAAAATATGACAATTTATTATTATTTTTTTTCAGGGTGGTTTTGCAAAATGCTACGAACTCACGGACAGCGAAACGAAAACCGTCTATGCTGGAAAAATCGTGTCCAAGAGTTTGCTTACAAGGCAACATCAAAAAGATAAGGTAATAAAATTGACATAAAAATATCTTTTTTTTTTGTAAAAAAACAAAACAAAAACTGTGGCTTAACATTATGCTGCCCGAAGTCCTTCAAAAATTAATTCTACTAATTTTATAGAAGAATAGAAAAGCTTCTATGATGTCAATTTTTTTGCTTACATTAAAACATTTCGTTGTTGTAACAGATGAGCCAAGAAATTTCGATCCATAAAAGTTTAGCGCACAAGCATATCGTTGGCTTTTATGGATTTTTCGAAGATCCTGATAATGTGTACATCATTTTGGAGTTGTGTAGACGTAGGGTAAGAAATCTATTCGTTTGTTCTCATGTTTTGATTATTGAAAAAATTTTGCTTATTTATTTATTTATATATTTACTTTTTTTGCAGTCTTTGATGGAGCTGCACAAACGTAGAAAGGCTTTAACGGAGCCGGAAACTCGTTACTTCCTTTCGCAGATTGTTTTAGGTTGTAAATACTTGCACGAGCACAAAGTCATTCACCGTGATCTCAAACTGGGGAACCTCTTCATCAACGACGAGATGGAAGTTAAGATCGGAGACTTTGGCCTTGCCACTAGAGTCGAGATGGGCGAACGAAAAAGGTATTTTCATGGTTTTGGAAATAATTTTTTTTTTGTACATCTACAGGGTGTTCCTAAATGTGTAGAGTCAAATTTTAACCACAGGTGCTATGCATCAAAACCAAGCAATTTTGCTTTGTTTTGTTGTGTAGTTAGTATCTGGTTAAAATTGATAAAATCTTTTAAGAACACCCTGTATATTTTAGCCATGTTATTGATTTTGTGTTATCCTGTTACAGGACGCTTTGCGGTACGCCCAATTACATCGCGCCTGAAATATTGGGAAAGAAAGGCCATAGTTATGAAGTTGACGTTTGGTCGTTAGGATGTATTTTGTAAGTGGTTATTGAAACAAACTGTTATAGTATTTTTTTGAAAATATAAGTATATAATATTTTTAAATATACATTTTTTTTTAATCAAATATATATGTTTCTAAATAAAAAACAAACAATTAGTGGATTTGAATATGTACATTTTCTTTGCTGCTAGGTACACTTTGTTGGTCGGCAAACCACCGTTTGAGACTAACAGCTTGAAAGACACGTATGCACGTATTAAAAGAAACGACTATAACATCCCCGGTCGACTTGGATCGTCTGCCAAGTGCTTGATTCGTCGTCTACTGCAAGCCGATCCTCTCAAAAGACCTACGATGGATCAGATCTTAAACGACGAGTTCATTACTACAGGTAAGTTAGATATCGAAAAAAGTTTAGCTTTGGTGTGCAGTTTATTTTGGTCGAAAGATGATTGAATCAAAAAACTCGTGTGTTTTAAGGTTTCATGCCACCCGAATTGCCAACGTCGTGCTTGACGGCAGCTCCTCGATTTGACGCCGCAAATGAGAATAGTTACGCTAGGAAACCATTACTGGAACTCAACAGCAAAGGTATAAGAGAGAAAATAACCTTAATACAGTGGAATCCGGTTATTATAATCACCGATAATGCTGTTGGGCTATGGTTATCATTATCGGTCGGTCAAAATTTAATCTTTATTTTCCATCGTCTAATGTTATCATAAGAAAAATCAGTCCCAAAGTGATCCCAATAACCGGATGTATATTTATTTATTAAAAAGCAACTCGGAACTTTTTTATTACTCACTTTTTTATGTGGTGATGAATGACGAGACCCCGGTAGTTAAAATTCATTCGTTTATTTTTATTTCAGTTAATAATGCCGTCATGAAGAAACCTAGTGTCCCCAATAAGTTGACTACCGTTCCCGAAGGAGACGTGGTTGCCGCGGAGCTAAAAGGTGAAGAAGCCATCAACGTACAAGGAATGAAAATCAATGGTATTAAAGAAGCGATTTTGTGCCTTCTCGCCTATTGTAGGCCGCCTATATTTATCGATTCGTTTTGGAATCATGTTCAATTTTTTGAAATTGAATTTGTTCTCTCGCCACCTTGATTCGTTCTTAGTTGCCAATACTTTATGCTAGTATGAATGTGGACGACCTTTGTATTTGGTTCGCCGCACCTATTTTATGTTTAGTTATGTCTATTATCGACGTTTGTTGTTTTTGGCTTTTTGCAGATGAGGAACCTTCTGATTGCTATCTGTCCGAGCTGAACGCTCAGTTGACCAAACTGCTTAGTGTGAAACCGTGCGTCTTGCCCGTTGTTCAAGAAGGTATTAATAATGATGTTTTTACAGTGTCTGGGGCTTTTGTGTTTTATTTGTGAAATTGTTATTAAGATATTTTGTTTTTTTCTATTTTTGGTTATATTGTTATAGAAGAGGCCGAAGATCCGGCTTGTGCTCCCATGTTATGGGTTAGCAAGTGGGTCGATTATTCCGATAAGTATGGACTCGGGTATCAGCTGTGCGATAATAGCGTCGGTGTGATTTTCAATGATTCCACCAAACTCATCCTGTTGTCTGATGGAGAGTAAGTGCTTTCATTGTTTGACATTTTATATACAAAGGGGGCAAAAAAAAAACTTAAAGAACGCCAACGCACGAAAAAGATAAAAAATCAACACGTTGAAATGGAAGTTATGACCGATTCAAGAACCGCACATCAGCGAAGCCAACCAATGGCAGCTACGAAAATCTTGCAGCTGCCCCTGGTTGGCTTTAAACAAAAAGTCGGATAACCTTGAAATTGAAATTTAAGATCACTTGCAGTAATTGCATTGGATTGCCCATTTTAGATATGAAAATTGTTCATTATAAAAATTTACGTTTTCAGGAACGTTCATTACATTGAAAGAAGCATGGCGGAGCATTACCACACGATCAATGTTTTCCCCGACGAACTGAAGAAGAAAGTGCTGCTTCTTAAATACTTCCGAAACTACATGAACGAACATTTGCTTAAGGTACGCTTTTGTTTCTCATTTTTTGAACAACGCCCATTGATTATTATTATTATTATTATATGAAAGTGTGCTTATGTGATGTGTACTTTTCAGGCTGGAGCAGCAATGACACGAAGAGATGGCGATGCTTTTTCACGTGTGCCTTGTTTGCGAAGTTGGTTCCGTACTCGTAGCGCCATTGTTTTGCATCTCAGCAGTGGAACCTTGCAGGTGATGTACCAGTAAATTGCATTGTAAACAAGTCATAATTATTTTTATTTCACTTATGAGGGTGGATCAAAAAATCAGTTCCACTTGTGAATTAAAAATAAAAACACATTATGTATGTTAGTGTGAAGGTACAGCCTTTATTATATTTATATACACATTCGTTTAATGCTTATATACACTTATTGGAATGTGATAACTTTTTAATACCCCCACTGATGAATTCGCTCTATGCAACCATTTTCACAGTTTCATTGGTTTGGAATTGTTGTCTTTCAATTCCGATCGTCATTTTATCAAACAAGTGGTAGCCATTTTTATAACCATTTTAAATGTAATAACCATTTTTATTTTGGTAAAATGACAAAACAAATTGTATGACGACAATTCCAAACCAATGAAACTGAGAAAATGGTTGAACCAAACTGACGCAAATTCGTCAGTTGGGGGGAGGGTACCGAAAAGTTGATCACACGTTCCAATAAGTGTTTACAGGCATTAAACAAATACGTATAAATTAATAAAGGGTGTAACACTTTTCACTAACATACTGTGTGTTATTTTTTTTTATTCACAAGTGAAACTCATTTTTCGACCCACCCTCGTATTTCATATTGTCAACCTAACATTTTTCTGTTTGCTTTAAAAAAATAGATCAACTTTTTCCAAGATCACACGAAAATCGTGCTTTGTCCATTGATGGGCGCGGTCACTTACATAGATGAAAAACAAGTGTTCAGAACGTATCGTCTGTCTCTGATCGAAAAATACGGATGTTCGCGGGAACTGGCGAGTCGTCTGCAATACGCAAAGACCATGATCGACAGACTGCAGGCTACCAAGGCAGCGGCGGCGGCGTCGTTGAGAGCCAAAGCTCAAGAGTGAAACTCGACGTGTTTTTTAGAATTTTTATGTAAAGTATCACATGGTCAATGAGCTGACTTGTCCAAGATGTGCAGTGAATCGTCAAATTGAACAAGTGTTTTATTGCACTCGTGTATCAACATCTCATGAATTTTTGGTTTTTTAATTTTTTGTATGAAAAACCAAAATTTTCACTTCGTTTTTTTAATTTTTGTTTTTTTTTTACATGTATATCACTTTATAGTTTGAAAGAAAAGAAAATGGGACGGTAAATCTACAATCATTTGTAAATATTTTTGGGCATATGATACCATTAATAGTGCCATGAAATTTTATTAATAGCTCCACAAATAAGAGGCAATGTTTCTTTTTCATTGCTTATACTTAAAAAAACAAAAAAACAAAAAAAAGTGTAATAACCTTTTTTCAATTATTTAACTTAGATTTTGGTATTTCGGTTTCACTTTAACGTGTAATTTTTATATTGTCAGTGATGCAGTAAGGATAGCGAATAAACTTTTAAACCAAAATCATGTATCACTTTTAAGTGGCATAAAATTTATTTTATAAAAATGATACAGTAAAAATACGATAGAATTTTATACTAGTGAAAAGACTGTCAATTGACAGGCACCTGGTGACATTGAAAAACAGTTCAGATTTTGAGAACATAAATGGAATTGGAATTGAGCAAACGAGCTATAGGTAGACAAGACTTGCATTAATAAGTTATTGCAGTCGATTGCCCTGGAAGGTCTAATCAAATTGTAACCACAGACGCTACGCATCCAACAAAGTCCATATAAACATGGTTCCGAAAACGCTTCCCTTCTGAGATAACACAGGGTAAAATCACATAGGCCTACTTGTCTCATCTCTAGGTATGCAATTTTGGATCCATGTTTATATGGACTTTTTGTTCGCAGATGTGTAGCATCTGCGATTAAAATTCGTCTAGACCTTGCTCTTTAGGAACACCCTGTAAAACAACAAACCTATGTGAATGGGTAGAAATTAATGAACATGGCAGTACCCAAGAAGAAATATGACAAAAAATACACTCGGATTAGTTGCTGGTTCCAATGGGAATGCTGCGTCCAGTGCTGGATTTGGTCGAAAATTCTATTTTCTCCTAATTTGACTAGGTTCAGAGGTGATTCTACGCGATTGGCTACAACATCCTGGTAGTCAGGATTGCGCGGTTTGAGGTCGACGACAACCTGAGGGAGATTGCGAGCTAAAACCGTAGCAGCGAACCAATATGGTATAGGGCTAGCGGAACACAGCATGCGTGTGATTACCTGAAAAGTGAATTAAATGACACCTTATTAAAATGAGCTATTGTTTCTAAATAGACCACCACTAAAGAATACAAAACCAATGTATTCTCCCACACATTAATACACCGTCTTTATACTGCCAAACTCTTTTATCGAGTACCAAGGATGGTGGTTTAAAGAGGTCCTAGTGTACTGTCATCTGAGAATATTTACCTGGATATGCATGAAAAGGCATCCAAAGACGGTCAACACGGCTCCATGAACCATGTAAACAAAACATTTGGCGTTCATTATTCCAGCTGCTTTGTAACATTTGTTGGGCGTTCCAATCTCGTCGGACAGACCCAGGTTTTGGCAGTATCCCCAGTTCTGTTTGAAATACTGACGGACGGGAACGAGCACGCACAACACTATCGGTAGTGCGAGAAGGAAATTGGGAATCTGTTTCAATTCGTAATAATTTAAAAATCCAACGTTCCAGTAACGCGACTGAATGTACGAATAGGAAAAGGCATTTTTGTCGCACCATTCTGCCGGTTGGTCGTGCGCGAAACGAAATCCTTGAGCAACACCGTAGTCTTCCACTTCCACGGGCAAAGCACGATTTTCATCGGAGAAGCAGAACGTCTTGTAGGCAAACAGCTGATGCGCAAGAAATGGCGACACAACCATGAAGCAGTTTATTATGCCGAAAATTATCCTTTTGAACGACTGCGACGCTAACCACACCGACGCCGTCAAACTACGGTTCTTTAACGTCGTTCTGTGACTGCTCAGTTCTTTGAGCAGAGTGTATCCCACGAACCCGCAGGACACGACTCCGTTCGATCTCGCAGCGCTACTCACGGCAAAACAAACTGCGGATGTGAAATGGCGGTTTTTTTCATACATCAGCATCCCCATGAACGACCACAGTGCAAATAAGGATTCGGAATACAATGCGGTGAAAAATACCGTGGCTGGGTTGATGCAATACAAAAGCGTGGCGTAGTAAGCCAACCGTTCGTCCCGCAGGACGTAACGACTGAGCTCATGGAACACTTCGACGGAGATTAGGAAAGTGACCACATTGATGCATACGCCGATCAAAATCATTCCGTAGTGTTCCGAGAGGAGATAGAAAATGGGGAAACCGACCGTGTTCGCAACCGTCGTCATCAGGCTAGGCAGTAACGGGAAGAACACCAGGCACTTTTCGTACGTGTAACCGTACTTGGCGATGTGAAGAAAATACTGACCGTCCCAATTGGCGAGACCGCCGAAAAGAAACGAGCAGATTCCATCCAAAAAGGTTTCCTCACTTTTTGGTGTAAGAAAAACGTCTTCAGCTTCGTGGTCGTGAAGAAACAAGTTGAACAGTAACTGCAAAGTAAAATCGCACTTTGAGTGATTTATACATATCTAACTGAAATTGGCTTCTTTGTTTTGACGTTTTACCTCCGTCCTAGGGGTTTCGTCAGGTAAAAAAGACAAGTAGATAGGAATGTGAAATAGAGTGGTGTTGACTGTTTACAATACACACACAATCTCTAACCACAATCATTTCTTCTTTCTTTTAAAGAACACTTTCTCTCACCTTTCTTTCCTACTGACAAAGCCTCTAGGAGAGAGGGGCTTAGTGTTAGTGTGGATAAAAAACCATTTAAAATAATTTTAAACTGATGATTGTGTTTTATCAAGAAAGTGAATTTTGTGTATGGTTTTGACTGTTTCATTTATAAATAATACTTTTTCCTACCTGACAAAGCCTTTAGGAGGGAGGCGAATTGTCATTGTGGCTAAAAAACATTTTAACTGGTGAATAATGATTAGGGCAGCAAATTGTGCGCAGTGTTTACTTTTTTCCTTTCGTTTTAAATGATACTTTTCCTATTCTTTTAATCTGACGAAGCCTCTAGGAGGGAGGCGAAACGTCAATCAATTACAAAAAAAAAAATTATAACTTGTTTTATCAGGAAATTTTAAATATGTTAACAATAATAAGTTGCTTAACAAGTTTACACTATGTTTTTATCTTGCACAACATTTGTTTTAATTTAAAATCGTTTAATTTTTGCAAAGGTACCCACACTACCCATTTTTTGTATTAGTGTACAAATACATAGATGTTTTTTTTCCACTTGTAGAATATCAGACATTATTCACCAACATTACCTGCATGAACAGAACCAGAATTCTCGTGCCAATTGCCCATTCTCTGACTTTATCCTTCAATGTAGCCATTGCCTCAACTACTACATAGTGTGTTTCTGTTTTGAAAAGAAAGGCACAAATTTCTTTCCTTTTCAGGAGCAGACGGTTATTTATACAGACACCATTAAAAAAACAACAACACAGTACCATTGAACAAATAGCTTTACAATACTTCTACAAAAAATACAAATAACCTGAATATGACTACAATATATGCAAATTTTGCTTTCAATATGTGAATAAACAATTTGTTGTTATTTTAATTTTTTTATTTTACAAAACAATTATTTTAGTGAAATGTGTTGTGAAACATAAGGTGTATCATGTAGTATTTAGTTAATGAAATCGTAAAAGTGATCAATGGAGGTAAGGTAAAATGTGTTCATATTCAGGAAATGTTATTTTTATTGAAATAATAAGACTATTTTAGACTTCATATTCTGTTACTTCATGGCTAACAGTTAAACGATGATGCATTTATATACGTATACAGTTTTTGTAAAAGTGTGAAAAAATAACAAACGTTCATATAATCTGAACAACAATTCAATTACTGTACAGTGTGTTTACTGTTCCATGTGTCAACATCATGGACAGATTAAATCAAAACAGTATGGTTTTTGTTTAAAATAGATATTAATATATAAATAATTCTTTTGTCTTCACTGACTGGCTAGCATAAACTCAAACGAATTCCAACGTTTCTTCTCCTTTCCAAAGGCCTTTTTCAAGGAATAAATTGTAGACAAAAATAAACACTTTAGAGGGATGTGGATTACTGTTTATGGAGTGTTTCCACACAAAAATCACACAAGCTTATTTATTTTATGATACTTTTCTGTAGTCTGATGTTGATATTTGCTTTGTACTTGGTTTATTTTGTATGGGTTCATTTTGCAGTTTATATTAGGAAAAACAAAGAAACGTATTAAATGTATGATTTTGTTTTGTTTTCCAAATTTAACCTGCAAAATAAACCCATAATTAAGTACAAGCAAACAGCAACATCAGACTGGGCCCCGCTATAACCTGAAAGTACCATTTTTTATTTATTATTTAGTTTAAAATTAATTTTTATTTTATTGTTATTATTAAGCTATATATTATGTATTTAAGTATTTTAAATACGCGGGTCTGACACCGCGGGGGCAGGTTTTCTCGGGGCACTCCCGTTTCCTCCTGCTTCATAAAACCCTGTTCCATGTTT
>JAQIWH010007435.1:0-11471 GCA_034695005.1 Cryptops parisi
GGGAACTAGGTCAAAAATAGCTTCCAATTTACGAACATTTTGAGTGTAACACACAGAGTGAACTGAATAAAAGCCTTCAAAAAACGTTACTTATGGGGAAAACAATTCTGGTGAAAATGGCCTAAGTAATATCCACATAAAGTACATTTTCCTGCAATTACTTCAAGATGAGCTTCAGTAAATGGCACAAGAGATCTTATAGCAGGGAATTTTCTTCACAAAAATCAATTTCATGCCTAATGTAATTAAAAAACTAAAAATTGATTTTAAAGACTTTAATTTAAGCATACCTATGTTGAGAAGCAATGATTTTAGTAGACTTCCTTATTCTGTATAGCCAATAAAGAATGAGAGTGCCAGTTTGGAACTTTCCACTCTGATATTTGAAACCACTAGTTTATACACTAGGCTTACCAGAAGACTGAAGGCTTAAAAAGGCTTGTTTAAACGAAACCCTTGGTAATTTAAAAACATTTACTGTTGTGTGGAAAAAACATCTGTTATGTGTACTCACTGGTGAAACTTTGCTATCATGCTATATTGCTATTCAATATTCGCGATTTTGTAAAGTTCGATGTTATGCGATTTATTATGCTTTTTTAATGTAAACTTTGCGATTTTGGTTAACTAAACAAAATCACATAACAGTGAAGTTGTGTGACATTAAGAACTATGTATTAATTTAAAATTTACACTACCCTACTGGAATGAAGAATACAGTTATTCTATAATTTAATGTTGGTAAATACCATTGACAGGTTGATTCATAGTTGTTCTTAATCTTCAAGATGTTGTTATGGAAGGTATGTATTGAAACAACTTTTAATAATAAACTATAATCCGGAAATGCTCCTCTACTGAGATGCATGCAACGAAATTACAAAAAGGGAGATGTCTGATGTGAGGTCATAGTGCCCCCTTTGGGTTTCCAGGGTCTCATAATGATTGAATGATTTCTACAATTCGAAAAATAGAATCTATAAGAAATTGTCTTTCTTATCTTGCTTTTGAGTTTTAATGTACAAAGTATTATACTTGAATGTTCCCAATTTATGTCTTGCAACATAAATTTGTCTTGCAATGTGTTTGCAACTTCAGTGAGTTGCAAACACATAATTCACAAGTGAACCTAATATAAAGAGTATAAAAAAGTTTCACTACATGTCTTCTATCACCTCCTAAATTAGTATTAGTTATTCTGAATCACTCTGTATACAGTAATAAATCCTGCTGAGGTATTATAATATTACAAAGATTTTAACACGAAAACGAAAACGACACTTTTCAAATATCCTGGGATTAAAAATTATAACAAATTAACAAAAAAATAAAAAAATTTATTAAAATTATGATTTTGATTATTAATAATAAAAATTGTTTTTAATAGAATAACATAAAAATAGGAAAAAGTCTATAGTAGCAAATTAAATGTTAAATATGTCTTTATTTTATATATGTCTATTTTATATTATGTCTATATTTCGATTTATTAACATGTTTGAACCTTAGACGAACACTATTGAGTGTTTGCCCAAAATTGAACCACCTGTATTTCAGTGACGTAATAAGTTCGATATTTTACCAACTATTTTTGTCAGCTATGGATAATTTATCAAACAAGTTATTGTAAGTTATTCCTGCACACAGGTTACATTGAATATTCACGTTTTTTAACTTGTACAACATTTTTGGCTTTTCTTAAGATCGAACCAAGCATACATTGACATTCTGGATTATTCGAATTCTCGTTTATCCGAAATAGAAATAGGCTTGGTCACATCACATTTGGATTATCGAGTTTCTAATAGTGTGTGTTTGTTCAATATCTAGGTCCAAAGTCACTTTATCAAGGTTATTGTCACAGATGCCCTCAGTTCTGACTTCATCAAGGAAAGGGAAATTAATCCAGGCTCCAAAATTAATTAAGATGACTT
This sequence comes from Cryptops parisi, assembly GCA_034695005.1. Lineage (NCBI taxonomy): Eukaryota > Metazoa > Arthropoda > Chilopoda > Scolopendromorpha > Cryptopidae > Cryptops > Cryptops parisi. The sequence goes on from JAQIWH010007435.1 coordinate 1,935, forward strand.
AGAACATAGAATACCAGGACACAATAACTTCATTATTTGTGCGACTTTGGATTCATTTTTATGTAGCAGAACTTAACCATGGGATTGAAAATCTTCCTGTTCAAACCCTTGAATTTCTGGCAAATCATTTCAAAGTCAAAGTGAAAACTTGTACTCTGTGGTGGATTTAGAATTGACTTGGGGGGGGGGGGGTCACCTGTAATTTCATGACTAATATGTCTAAAAGTTACATCTTTTTTAAAGCAAATCAAACTCCAAATCAGTTTTTAGGTTTTTAAACTCTCAAAAATGTACAATTGAGCCGTTTTTGCCTCTTTATGTTCTTCTACAAAAACATCTATACAGCATAACACGTCAATGAACTAGGCTTGAAACATATTCGCCTAAAAAATCCGCCATTGCTCCTACTACAATTGGAATTTTCCCTCATCTTGTGGTGGGTTGAATGTAGTGGCAAGTTTAGTCCAATTTAAAATAAAGAAATTCTAGGTATTTAGGTGATGTCACAAATGAAGTGTCTTTAATACGAACTTGGCATTGATCAGTGACATGTGTTAAATTGTTGCTTGGCAGTGAAGTGATGGTGGCAGTGAGGGGTGTTCGTATATTCATCAGTCATTGAAATTTGCCTTAATAATAGGAGAATAATTCAGAAGCCGATGAAGAGGTTCTGAATATCTAAGTGTTTACGTAGTTCGTATACACTTTAGAAATTTGACATAGTAAAAACTCAGGACAATTGTAGCTGTAGAACACTGTAGAATTTACAGTGTAATCTTGCTTGGAGGGACTTAAAATTAAATATTCGAATTTAAGTTTAAATTTTATGTTAAATATCCGAAATAAAAGAAATTACATGAATTTTGGTGAATGGAAACTTCCCTGAAAGAAAACAATATGATAGACAGATTGGCAAGATGACAAATATTATGTCTAGTTCGATTCTCGAAAACGGCTGTGGAACAATCTCAAATTGTTGCAGCATCATTGAACTTCAGGGTGATGATCATTCAAATCTAAATGAATCATTGAAAATATAAATTACATGAAGTGATAATATCTAAAAAACTCTAAAGCTTTTTGTTCAATATAATGAATACTTTTCTGGAACGATGTCTATATTTCGTGAGAACCTTGTAGAACTGGAGAACCTACGATATAATACACGATCGTTATATCTATTAATAATAAAAACAAAAACAAGTCATATACAGATATACTGTATGTAAGTACATACTGTACATAATGCAAAAAAATCTATTTCGATTTATGCGAATTAAAACTTGTGCAATCTGAGTAATTTTGATATTGAATTTCTGCGTGTTTTGAGTAATTACATTTATGATTTCTGCAATTTTTTATTTATTTATATTTGCGATGATATATGCGATATTTTATTCATGCTGTTTTTGATTTATGTGGAGGACTTATGTGGTTCTCATTTTTGGTCAACATTGGAGTTAAAGTATATTCTCATAAACCACTGTGGATGACAGTATACGTTCAATTCCCAACTCACTCACTCACAAACTCACAAGTGAAGCTAATATAAAGAGTATATTAAAGACCCAGATTGTTCTTTGATTGCTTGATCCGTCCGTGTTTTGTCTGGCATAATAATAAAGATGAGGCATTCACCATAAAAGCGTGAGTGCAAACAATTTTAGTTACTACAGTGAAAGTACTCTGCGGACTACCTACAGTTTCATCAAAAAGTTGTCCCTCAGAGAGGTGGTTCCCAAATGGGGGTACAGTTAAAAACAGCAGTTTTGTACACATTAAACACTACATAAAGCAATACACATTAAACACCCTTTTCTATAGAAACATATTTCTTTAACAGTTCAAATGTTCCATTTTAAACTTTGTAGTTTGATTAGTAAAGATAAAGATTTAGTTATGTTTGTTGGTGTCAACCTTTAATAATTTCAGTACATGTACACGAGTTTATATTAATACTTACTGTGTTTTAAGCTATATTCTAACTTGCATAACATTCAATTATTAAATTTTTTACAATTTGTATATTAACCAAATTTATTTGTATTTGCTTACATTGTACTGCAAAAATTGTGCTGTAATGTGGCCCCCATAGGACCGAATCAGAAGAATAAAATCATTGGCTCAAAAACCAATGAAAGTGATAACAACAAGGAAACATTCTTTTAAAAGGGACCATTTGTTTAAGTTGACTTGTTAAACATTGTTTAAAACTAAAATAAAATTGCTTGTTTGACATTGAAATAGTGGTGCTTGAGAGAGGTAAGACCGGGTAAGCTGGTCCCTTAATGAGGTTATTATTAGTATTAAATCAATGAGACAAAAATCTCTTCCGGATAAAAACGATCCTTTTGTGGTCTTCTAATGGGGGTGTTCCTTTAGAGAAGGTTCATTGTATATGCAGTAATTATATTATATGCTACCAACGAATTATAGAATACACATTTTATGGAATGCCAGTCTTGTTTGGCAAAGTATGAAATGCCATATTGTATACAAATATTTAGGTTAGGGAATTTTAAAACATTTTATAGGTAAGCTTAAATTTAAACATACCTTAACATAAAGTCTGACCTAACAACTATTTCAATGATATTTCATACCTTGCCCAAAAAACAGGCTAGCCATTCTACAGAATGGATTCTGTTTTTATATTATTGGTTAGCTATACTTTGCTAGTATCATATTCACATAGATACATTTATTTTATAATGGCTTGTACAAAAAGATTTTCAGAGAACTTGATCGTGTAAGATTTTTCAGGAACTGCGTTTACATTTGATTTCTCATGATAAGATTACCGAGTAACACGTTTTTCATGGTATGTGAGAATAAAGATGTACACGATAAAAGTTGATTGAATTTTTTATGTGAGAAATTTTATGTTCAAATGTCACTAGGGTCCCTTTGGATGGATTGTTTTAAAAGATAAATGGCCTGTCATTCCTGAATTTGTCCCCTTTTTGTCTGAGTATCTTGTTACTTTTTTTACTTTGCATTTCACCCAATTTTCCTAAAAAATTAAAGTATATCAGTCGCTAGTTAATTGTAATCAAAGTCTGCGAGTTCTGTTCTCGATCTGGAGTACAGGTCTACAACGTCTGATTAGAAAAGTGGTTAATATTTGAGAACATCAATAATACGGAATGAATATAGAACAGACTAACTGTACTTGTATATCAACTGAAAGCTTATTCATTACTCTATCCAACCATGCCCAAGAAACGTCTTAACACCCACTATTAATACGTACTAGGTGAAGAACCCGTGCTTCGCACAGGCGGGTGTGATCTTTATAACAGTTAAATTTTAATACAGTACCATTTTACTTTGGAGAGACGGGCTCAAACTACGGAGGCTCTTTACACAGTTAAATCTTAATAACATTATAGTTTGGAGAGATGGGTTCTCAAGCTACGGAAGTGTGGTATGATGACCACGTGACCATGATTGACAGGCTTCATTAAATTCTTTTTACGGAAAGTAATATAGTACATTGATATTTTAGAAGTAACACCCAATGGCATGTAGTTCCTCGCTACTTTCTAAAGTTTTGAAAAGAACTTGTATTTAGTGCTTCTTCAACTACGATTGTGCAAAACTGCAATACAGTGAAAGCTCTATATTCGTCGGCTCCTATCTTCGTCAAATCCACTATTTCACATTTTTTTTCTGGCAAAATAATGCTCCTATATTCGTCCAATAATCGTCATCGAAAAATCAGTCAAGGTCACGAAAAGTCAGTTTTTAAGAAGAACAATATCATAAAATATTAAAAAGTAACTAAATATGGTAAGTACTAAAAGTAAAGGCTTGAGTAACAAGACAAGTGGATTCACAAAGTACAGGGTGCGGCAGTGAAATAGCCACTAATTGAACTCCCTATAACTATTGAAACATTATTTTTTGGACTTAACATATACTGGATTAAAGTAAAAAAGCATTTAATTTAAGCATGATACATTTCGGATATACCTTCCTATTTTTTTTTGAAAAATAATATTCCGAAGATGATCCCAATTTCGTTTCTCTTGCATTGCCTTGCACTGCTTGCAAGCTTGGCAGAGAAGCCAGTCATTCCAATGACGTTAAATCATGGAGTTATAAGGTAAGCTTATCTTTTATCTCCATGGATAAATTGTTAGTTTCTCTTCACAACGCAATATTTTGGTGTGGGAGATGGAGTGAACTACTATGATTTCAGCTTAGTACTTTGAAAATAGTACTGTAAATGTTTACTTCACTAAATAGTACTGTTAATTTTTCATTCAAAGGTGCAACTTACTTTTTTGAATCACCTTCGTATCAATAATCCCATAACATCGCTAATAAACATTACCGGTATCGTGTAGAAATACAATGAATTACGTTGTTTGATAATTTTAACATTTTCATATTATCTTTAATAAATCTATACTGAAAGACAATCTGACGTAAGTCGACTTTTTTCTATGTAGTACAGTATATGTACTGTATTAGCAAAAACAAAAACAAACTTAAAGTCGAACCGACATAAAACGAGGCAAGATTGTACATTACTGTGTGTACATTATTTTGTGTATTGTGTACAGTACAGTACTGTATACATAATATTATGAAACTTTTTACGACTTTTTAAAAATTTCATGGTGTGATAATTCATTAAAATTTTTTTTTCACGCACAGTATAATATATGTGTAAATACAGTATGTAGTGGCCATAAATCGAAAAGTTGAATGTTTTCAAAATATAGCCACATATAACACGGTGCACGATATTTGTTACACTCTGGGATATAACAAAATAATAATAATCAGATGCACGTCACTTATAATCAACTTTTCGCAACAGCTATATTATATTTTCAAAAATAATTCATTACTGTTAATATACAAGGTGTCTTAAAAGTCTGCATACATATAGATATAAGGAATTATTATCTTATTTTTCTTTTTGTTGTATGGTATTATCTTATTTTCTATGTTGTATGGAGAATTTTAGGACACTGTTTATAACGATTTTTTATTTGGTATTTAGAGAAATATCTCTTAAAATTCTTGTCGTCATTGTTGTTTTAGGTTCAATCATTTGAATACTGGTAGGCTACTTCGTTTTAGTTAGATGCACAATAATAACGCACCAGAAGATTCGTAAATATAGTTCGAAACATGTCGTTTTATGCAACTTGTTTACCCAGCAAACAAAATGCTCAGTTTTATTCAATATGATTGTTTATTTTATTATCTGATTCTCTGTTATATTTTGCTTTATTGTGAATTTTGTACCGAGATGTTCTGAATTTTGTACCGTATAATTACGGGGATCATACGTACTTTATTTATTTTGATTTGCCTTTATTTCCTTTATTTTATTTCCTCGTGATTACTGTCAGGTGATGAGCTGACTCAAAAATTTTTTTATACTTTTTATATTAGCTTCACTTGTGAGCAGGCCCGGAAAGAGGGTTGGCTAATGATGCCTTTTGGCATTGGCCTACGAGTTTAGAGTGAGCCTATAAATTTAAGAAAGGGCCTAGTTTTGTTGGCTAACATATGACCAGTTGTTGTCTACCCAAATTAAAATAAAAAATTCACTTACAAAAATGCTTAAATGAGCAGTTTGAAATAGAGCCTACATTTTCCATCAGGCCTGGGCCTATTATGAGCTTTGCACAACCCTACTTGTGAGTGAGCATAAAACGAGAATCGCATAAATCAAAAACTTTCAGAAATTCAAAATGGAATTACACAAAGCATAAATCGAATATCGAATTACTCAATGATCGCATTAATTCGTATAATCGAAATTCGCATAAATCAAATGGAACCACAGTCTTAAAACTCGCATAAATCAAATATTTGAGTCGTCAAAAATTGTATAAATCTAAATTTGTATTAATTAAAATTCGCATAAATCGAAACTTGCGGAAATTGAAAATATTTCTCAAAACGTGCATAAATCGAATTTCTAAAACATCGCATAAATGTAAATTCACATAAAACATTCTTAAAAAGCATTTGTTTGTCTTTTATTTTCGTCATAAAAAATTATAATACAATTGGTATAATACACTTATACTCCATTTCACATAAGCTGACACAGAATTAGCTTGAGGCAGTCAAGGGGCGAGCTAGGTGATCACTTTGTGACCACTGATCACACAGCAACTGAAACGTGTGAGAGGTACGCTCTGACGAGCGTACCATTGGCTGATTCATTTAGCTTCCTCATAATTGTGCCAGCAATTCTGTGTCAGCTAATTTGGGATAGAGTATAGGTGTATTATGAAATTCTATTTAAATCTTGCATCAAACACAAAACGTTTAGTCACGTTTTGTTCAATAAACAACAGGAACATAAAAAAAAGCACACACTTTGCTGAACAACAGGAATGTTTTTTTTAATATCGATTTTGTTTATATTCTTTTTACATAACCAGTTTGGGATAGTAGTGTAACATTATTAGCTTCATAACTTTACTATGACGTAAACCTTTGGCTGATTCGAATTTGTTTTGAAAAGCTAAATGAAACATCTGTATTGATTGTTTACACGATGATGAAAAGTTGCAGTAATTCAACAGTTGTAACTTATTCCACATGAGTCAATAGTGAATCTTGTTGGACTGCCTGTAAATCTGTCATCATGGGAAAGCCTAAACATTTGACTTTTAAAGTGACGAGAGATACATTTATTTTTATGAATTCTAAGACGCAGTTTAAAGTGCAATGTTGTGGTTGTGCAATCTTAACAGAAATCATTGTAAAACTTTTGAAGCTAAAAAAATTAAATGGAATTCTTAAAATTATAGTAATTTACGTGATTGTTTTACTTAAAGTATATACCTAGCGATTCTTGAAACACACTGTGTATAACTAGAATATATGGTACTTATGGGTTAGCTGCCCATCTCGTATTTCTCACCTAAACTGGGAAACAGTTTCCACATATTTTGTTTCGAGGTTTGATCTCCAGTTCAGGTTAGGTAAAGATAATATAACCATTGGCGTCCCAATCATGATGGCCAGCTAACCCATAAGTACCCGACTATAGTTGAGAATGATAACAAGAATGTACTGCTGACTTCTGAAACACACTGTAGAATATATAATTGATCATAATATATAGTTGATCAAGATAACAAGAATCTATTGGGGTGATCAAGGTTAACTTTGAATCATTATTGAAATGACTTTTGCAACAGGTTTGTGTTTCAAAATAACCCCAGTAGCAGCATTTTGTCAAGAGGCAAATGTGAAAGTGGTGATGTCATATGACCTTCAACCAGTTCCTTTTATTTTTTGCTTGATTTAAATTTTGGCTTGAATTTCATTTTTCTATGCATATCTTAATAGTTTTGTTCGAGAATGAAACAAGGATGAATCAAAATGATTCATCCTTGTTTCATGAATATATAAATTTTTTGCAATGAATCATACGGAATTGATTGCTTAACAACACAACTGCTTTAATGTAGTTTCTTAATAATCAGATTATTGTTAACCAGTTACAATATCCATGCTAACCATGAATAACCGTGGACCATGCATGATGCCTGGACAATCGCAAGTCGAATCGCTGAGTCTGGTTTTTTTAAAAAATTAAAGCAGTAGGCTACTACTAGCTATACCAATTGCAAACGCTAACGATTATAATGATTGCAACTATGCTATCAGGAAGTTTTTTTGTTTTTCTAAGCAGATGCATTTATTAATTGAAGGGCGTCGGGCAGCATAATGGTAAGCCACACACTATTTTTAGAAAAATGACATATTTTTATCCGCGATTTCAACTAACCGCGGATCGAAAATCGATATATCGGGGGAAAAATCGTTATTTTGAAAAGTGTGATAAAGCAAAGCTTGAATTTGACCCGCGTGGATATCCATGTTGCATCCGCACGAATAAAGTGATACATAGACCTATCATAGCCTTTCACTATATAAGCATGGAGATGAAAGGTATACTTTTTATCATTTGTTTAAGGAACTTGAGCGTCTCCAGAATTTGGTTTCCACGGCCACGGGAGTTCCTGGAACCAAACCTCCACCGAGGGCCCACTGTGTATCACATTTCATTTCAGCATTTTTGTTCTTAAGTCGAGACATAAATTCACTTGTCAACGATCACTTTATAACTAAGTAATTGATGTAAAAAAATATATGGGTTTGATATTAATCATTTAACATGGTATTATTCCCTTCTGGTACATTTTTATACAGATCAGTGGGAAAAGAGAAATAGCTTTATAGCAGAAAGCAGATGTCATTTACTTTCTATCTTCAGTGACCTTTCTGACTCTCATGAACAAACAAACAGCAGCAAGGTCTTTTTTATTCCAGGCCAATCTTTTCATGCTCTGATTCATGATGCAGATTCCTTTTTAAGAAAAAAAAAAGTTGTTTTTTTTCAAAATCACGTTGTCAGAGATGTTCATAAGCTATCTAATTAAAATTCCACATGTGAAGGTGATAAAAGACACCACTTTTCTTTTTAAATTTAATATCCTTTCATTTTTTTGTGGTAGATGCTTGGACAGGAACAATACACACCCTCTGAAGAATAGACATTATCAAAAAAACTTTGTTCATGCTTTGGAGTTTATCCAATTTTTTTTTTTTATGTCATGTTTTTTTAAAGTTGGGCGTGATCAAAAGTTTTTCTCATTTAATTTAATAGATGTTTTCTCGACTTTTTAAAAGAAATGGTTTATCCTTACCACAAAAGATATATGATGCTATCAAAAGGTGATCCACCTTTGCCTAAACTGTCGACTGTTCATAAATTCAATATGTTGGTGATGTAGACTTGTTGTTGTTGGCACAGTACTGATTGTTTGTTGGCACCATTCTAGTACGCATTTGGAAAGTTGCACAAAGCAAATTAACACATACCATTCAAACGTGTCTTGCTGATACCTACAGTTATCTACAAGGTGCTATTCTGTAAACCTGTTAAATATATAGTTAATTCATTCACCAACAAATCTATTTCGAATTATTTGCAACTAAGAGTTAATTTATAAGGAGGGTGTGTGTGTGTTTGGCAAAGTGTGGTGTTCTTTTGGAAACTTCCACAGAGGCAAACACTTAAACCATGGAAATTGAAGAAACAAACATGATTTTCAACATACTGTAGGTAAAACATACATACTGTAGGTGTATAGTGTCACATTCCATGTCCTGAAAGAAAATTTAGGGGGGCGGGCCCCCTGGGTTCACTGGTTCCCAAAAACCGCTAATCCGGTAAATTGTTGGTCCTAAGTTTTCTGGATTAGTGAGGTTCTACCTGTACTATAAACGCGTATAGGCAGCTATAAATTAACATTTCCTTGCTGCTGTAAGTGAGAAATATAAAAAAAAAGTACCGTAAACGGCTTCCGCATGAGTCGTACAGTATATTCGTTTCAAAGGACTATTAAGGGCTATGAGTTATATTATCATGTTCATGTTGATTAATAATTTATACTTTAGTGTACATTAGGGCTTCTCAAACGGGATCCCGGGGGTCAAAATGGCTTCCCGTAATCCCGGGATTCCAATCAAATTTCCCGGGAA
>JAQIWH010007436.1:0-11471 GCA_034695005.1 Cryptops parisi
TTCTTTCTTATGCGAAGCCTTGGTAGCCATTTTATTTGTTTACTTTTTTACTTATTTACCGCTTTTTCACGGGATTTATGCGCCGGAAACAACAACTATCAGTCTAGCAAAATATAATATTAGATGTTTGTATGTACATGTATACGTTTTTTTTATATTTCAGAATTTCTAGGTGTTGCTATTTTTGTTTAGTGGATGTATACTAATGTGCCAAATGTAGCCTACAGACATGTTTAGATTCAGTCTCCTTACTACCCATGAGTGGTGATTTAAATTTTCTTTTGCTTTGGCTTTCGAGTTATGCATTCACAGCATATTTTTGTACACTACTATGAAATTAATCTGCATTTAATACAACTGTCTTAGTTCCTTCATAAACCTCGTACAATAGTCATTTTATTGTTACCGCAAATAATACACATTGCAGAACCTGACTAAAACAGTAACCAAGTATAATAATAACCCTCTGCTAATTAATCAAAAATTTAATTCCACTGACGAATTCTATCTAAAAATGTATAAGAATGCCAAGAATTTGATCAATTCCAACTGCGAGTGTCTTTGCAAACTTTAAAGCATTTAAAACATAATAAACCAAAATTGAGAGTTTGGGGCGTATCGGGATTAATGTCGAATTTCTGCTTACGTACAGGGCCTGATTTGCATTTGCAAAGGTAGGTGGATATCTATAATTAGCTCTTACAAAGGGAGTTCCGCTGAGATAGGGACAAAGGCAGCCGGCAAAAGATGCACCGCCCTTCCGCCGACATTTGCAAAGAACCCAGCTTTTAGGTCGATAGCCGGCCTTTAATAAACATTCTCCTACCACCTTAAAGCAATTGTACTTTTAAAAAATGTATAATATCTACATATATAAACAACTATTTGGTGACATTCTACTGTGGTGATTTTGTGACAAAATTATATTATCGCCCTTTTTTTATATCATAACAAATGATGACCTTTTCGAATACGTTTCAAACACGTTTTGCTTGTGTAACAGGTTGAACACGTGTAGGTGTGACAAATGAAAACATGTCAATAAGCTATTATTGACAATTCCATCATTGGGTTAGATTTGGAGGTTTGGTTTGGAAGTTAGATTTGGAAAAGTCGTTCACAGCCGATTTGATTATTGGTGGCGCCTTCTTTTGAAGATTTTATAAAACAAAACTAATACTCAAAATATAAACGTAACATTTAAAAACTAACACCTAGGTACACCGTTTCAAGGCTTTTTAAGTAGACTTGCTAAGTTTCATACTTGTATATTTCAAATTCTTTGACTTATGGCATATTGAAACAAACATATGAAAATTTAGTAAACTTAGTGATTTGTCTACGTAAACTATTCATTAGTATACGTAGACAAATCAACGAAATTACCATAAAAATATATGATATAATGCGATATACATAGCTTACGTAAGAAAACTTGTTTCAACTGTATTACTGCATCATAGAATAATATCTTGCATTGAAAAGCACGTGTGGCTTGGGCCTAATTATTTGCAGTCGGGTCAATGGTAGGTTCATTCTGGCAATAAGATGAGTTTTCCGTTTGGGGTGTAGTAAGGAATTCATCCACCCCAAATAGAGACGAAGGAAAAAAGTATACAAGAAACTGTGGTGGACACGTTTGAGTTTACCCCCCATAAAAAAATATAAAAAACCGAAGAAAAAAATGACTTCTAGTTGTCGTCTCGAAGTACTCAGGAAATCGGAAACGACAGCAAGCGATAAAATGCAGACTACAGAGAGGGTTTTGGCGGCACTACTGACACTATTTTCTTCAAGTTTCTGGAGATAAACTACTGTTTATATAAAAGAAAAGATGAGATCTCGAAAAAAAAGTTAAGAATTTTTACCGAATCATAGTGTTTTTCTTCTTCGAATTCGTTGGAATCTTATATTGTAAAGGGTATTTCGTGAAGTACTGGGTGCCTCCTAAAAGTGGAAGAATTACTAAGAAGCGTATTAACAATCCAGAACGAGATAAAGACAGAGAGGGTTTCTCAGAAATAAAACAATTTTTTCAAAGATATAAGCTTAACGATTTTTTTTTTGGGGTTGTGATGTGCAGTTTCGTATGAATGGTTTACGCATGAATGGGAATCCCGTGACGTCACCGACATTGTATATACTATAGTACACTACACTATCCCAAGAATATCGTATAACGAAGAATAAATATATCACGAAAATAATAATGTACCAAACCGTTTATTCGATATAGTGTTTTCCTATAATATCATTTTAATGACACCATTCTCATTACACAATCGAATGTAAAAGTAATCACATCCCTCTTTACGGTTGACTACGAAACTTAGTCCTTATCGCACCTCAGATAAAACCATACACAATTTCATTTCAGTTTAAGTTTACGAATCGTTAAATATAATAATTTATTTTCTAGTGTTGCTTTTACTTATATGAAAAAGAGATATTCTATTAAACAAACAGAGAACACGTCAATGTGTGAGAGTCATTAAAACGACATGATTTAGAGCCAGTTAGAGATTTTTTTTCATGTACTTACTTCATTTTCGTTCCTTCTTCAGCTGTAAATTTGACGCGCAAATAACATTGGGGACCAAAAAATAGGTCCTCGTCTCAAATTTCGACCTGGCAAGGGATTCTTGCTAGTTTGGCGTGACCAGGCCTTACAGCTGAACATACACACAGCCAATGAACGAAAGCAGTAGGAAAAAAAATTGAAAAATCACAAAGCGTGATAAGTTCAGAACGACATGGTCATAGAGTAATAAGAAAGTGGAGTTCATATTTCATGTAGGTCTAAAAAAAATAGTAGCCGTAAAAAAGTTTAAAGAAAAGTGGGGCATATACTGTATAACTGTTTATGAATGCATCGATTACATGTTTGATGATTTTGATATTAGATTTCTACCCATTCACCCCTCCCCCCCCCACACACACATTTTCTTGCTCTAGAAAATAAAATTCTATATAGCAACGAGATATCGATTTGTTAATTGATACGTCATGGCTAAATTCTAAATTAAGTACTTATACTGTACCGGTAATATATAGCAGGCTTGCAGCCAGCGATATATTTTTCAGGGGGAAGGCCCATAAACGAATACCCTTTAAAATGGACAGTAAGTATTAATGTTCATGTTCATGTCCATGAAAATTCTTTTGTGGGAGGGGCCATCCCCTGCCCCCTCCCAGGCTAGGACAGAACGGAAGAGAGCCAGTAGGCATGAGCTTACGATTTTAATGGGAGGGGGGGTTATTCTGAACACCTCTGTATGTGTCATAAGTGTACGGTACCATATATGATGTAATGTAGTGTTACACGTACAGTGTACTCATGTACACTACATGTATTATAAGCATAATGTATTCATACATACATAAATCATATGTATTTATAGTACCGGTAAGCCTGCTGAATACAAAACTACTTAAGCTTAATGAACAGTTTGAAATGGGACCTACATTCCCACATTTTGGGGCTGGGTATCTTACCAGATTAGCATGACCTTGCTGTATATCAATAGATAGTAGAGCCTATTATACTACATCGGTATGATGGGATAATTTACAGGGCATGTATTAATAGTAGTTTAAACCGTATGCTTTTATAAATTATAATACACAAACATACAGTATACGTATAAGTGCAATACTCAGTCATAGATGATGTGTACAGGCATTCCAGAAAAATACCTTGATAAAAGTTTAAATAATCACTTGTTCAACCACTGTCAATACCCTAGAGATATTAATAGTAGTATTAAAAATTTTTAAAAACATACTATTTCAGCAAAAGCGAAAACAATAGGGTCCGTATAGAAGATATGGAACCCTAAATATCATGACAATTCATTATTTTTCGACAATATGTTTCAACAACCTCCTAAATTCCATGTAGACCAATTGTCAGACTAAGGGAACACATTATAACTGTGCCTAATGTTACCAATTATTCATGTGTTGTTGTACTGTTATGGTTTAAGACGTCTATGTATGAGTATGATCTACACGCAAACAGTGTAACTTTATTACTTTAATTACGTTCGGACTGTATTATATTATTCAAGTGTTCGGTATATTATTCAAGTATCGGCGAATAGCAGATGCATTATAACTTAATCTGGAATCTTCTGTATCTGTATACCTTTCAAGATGAGAATTTAGGGCCATATTTATCTGGCTCGAAAGGCGCTTGCCTCTGTTGCTCTGTTTGCCTGCATATACAAGTACAGTGCATGTACACGTAGACGTACATAACCTACACAAAAATTCCCCGTGTGTTTGTAAATAAAAAACAAATGTCTCTTCTTTAACACAACACACAGCGATCATCTGTCAAATTGGCAACTTCTCTCTAGAACTCGTCCTCATCCTCTGATATCATAGTGTACTGTAGTACACATATACACAAACAAAAAGAATATCTGTAGAACTACTCATCCTATATTCAGTACGGGACTTTTAAATTAGTCTGTCCAAATACCGATAGATATACAATTGCATTGCAGACGGACACTTCAAACATAATATTGTTTTCAGCTAAAAAATAACTAAAGCACAAAAGCTAGCTTTTGATACTGATACAACAAAAACAAATTCTATAATCATCATGAAAAGTGCGTTGTTGTTGCCGTGTTTATTGTTGTTCCGAACAAAGACTATTAGGTTAGAGACGCGTGTCTTAGGTCTAAGTGCAACAAACCACATCAAACGTTTAGACCTACTGTCAATAACCACACAAACAAGTTGTGACAGACTAAAGATGACATGAAGTCATAATAACAAAACAAGTATAAGTCTACGCCCGCCGTTTCGTTTTAACTTGGGAGTCAGGAATGTTCAGTTAAACTTTTGCATACTCCGAATTCAAACATCTGAACTTGGTTAAATAATATTAAATTACAGTTATCATGTATTCAAACTTGTTGACTTAAATTGGAGTTCCAAGTAGGCTTAAAATCAAGAACTAATGAGGAGAAAAAATAAGTCGCATCAACTTGTAAACGATAACGAATGTGGAAAGATGTTGGGAGATTTTGATCTTCCTGTGAAACTGACGACACGATTTTTCTTTAGAAAAAGATCATCCCTCATAGGAATTTCCGGATTGCGAAAGATGTTTTCCAATCAACTGCTGACATAATAATAATTAATGTAAGGACGTCATACTTGATAGTTTCCGGTATAAATTGGGGGTGAAATTCAATACTCTTAAATTTACATGTACTCGGATGAATAATATACCAATATTACTTAATGACAATCGATTTATTTTTTAATATGATCTGAAATCAAATAAAAAGAAAAATTCTGCTTTCATGAATTTTACTTATCACTGCAACAAGTTTAGAGTACCGTATTTAATGTAAATGTCCAAACCTGTAATATTCCTAATCTGAAACTTTTGTTCATACGGCTATACAAAATTGAATAAACATTCTACAGATAAAGGTACAAGTCAACTACAGGTATGAACAACAGTTTGTTGAGAACTACAGTATGTAGTTTTATCATATGTCGATGACTCGTGTCACAAAAGAGCTTAATGGAAGAGTGACTTGACTACTATTTTCTGCTGGTGTAGAAACTGCCTCGAATTTTGACAAATGAGTTGTGCTGAAGCTGGCTCTCAACACCCGCTTGGTGAAGTGAGTCTCTCACTATTCACAAATGATAGATGGTTCCAATGACCACATGGTAGGGCAGAGGTGAACCGCCCACACTTTCCCATTTTTTTCACCCACCACCCTGTGTGTATATATACAGTGTGTGTGTGTAAAACTAAACGATATCAGCTTAAACTACATGTAATTCTCAAATAATTGAAAAAAAAAAGCTTAACCACTCTATAAAGATTATTTGTAACATATGACAACTTTTTAACATTAAATCGAAAGATCAATAAAAATGAATCAAAATATGAAGGCCACACTTCAGTACACAGACTTAGCGAATAATGCATCATACTGTATAAGCTTATAAGCTATAATAGAAAAGTGATCCATGTGATACATCTGTAGTACGTAGTAAGCACTAAATATAATATACAGGGTGATCCAATAACCATTCTTAAGTTTCAGAAGTGAATTTAATGAAACATCTTTTATTAGTAAACTATAGCCGTGAAATGCTTCTGCAATAATATAATAGTCCGATATAATGAAAATAAACCAACACGTTACATTCCAATTGAAAATATATGGAATCTCCTCATTTTCCTAATATCGTTGTAGCTCGTTACGAATTATTTCCGGACTATAGTTTATTAATAAAAAAAAGTTTCATTGCATACCTCTATAATTTCTGAAAGTTAGGAATAGTTATTCTGAATCACACACACTATATATAGTGTGCTATATACAGTCCGTATGCATTTACATGTATTACGTGTATGGCTATTTTATACGATAATATTTTATGCCAAACGTGTATACGATTATATACATTGTCAGTTTTCTCATATTTGTATTTTAATCAGACCATATGAAACACAGTGATCTTATCAAATCCATTCCACAATTAAAGTCTTTCCAGACTCGAGTGCAAACAAATGTACCTTTTCAAGTCAACTCCAAATTAACTACAAACAAATACTAGTAAAACAAGAAAATATTTCGGTTCAACCACTTTCATGTGGAGAAAATAAATGAACAACAACAATAAAAAGAACAAGGTCGGGCCAAAAATTTGTCTCTATTATCAGCTATAATAATCACATATACAACAACATCACCCACATGGCTAGTAAGCACCAATAGCCGGCCATGTTGGAAAAGTGGCGGCATTTTGCTTTGGTGATCGCCATCCGGAACAACTGATCGAGCGGAACGTGTCGCTTCTGCGCCCTTTTACCCCCAGTGTCGCCGCCACCAATTTTAACTCATCCCCCCACACCATTCGTACTTCCCCCTGCTTTCCATCCCTCCCCCATGTCTCGGATTGCTCTCGTGAAATATCCCTACTGCCAAATGTCACCCCTCACTTTGCTGGGAGAATGACCAACTTTTTTTTTAGTTTGGACATAAACAAACTAGACTGCCACTACAACTATGGACTAGACTAGACTCTACTGTCACTAAACTGACACTTTTGAACGTCTGTGGGAAAGTTGTTCGAATTTTCACGATATACCTACTGTATAAACATTGTGATGTATGTGTAAGAGCGTTTAATTTTATTAGAAGCAACGCTGTTGACACTATTTGAAAATGTCCGACATGAACACATGAGAAAACAAGGGTTGAATACAATAGGAATAGGTCATCGATTCAAACCTCGCATAAGATGGAAGATCGCACACATCAAAATTCTCATGAAGTGGCAAAACCTCAGTAGCTTATAGTCATGTGTGCGGTGCGGCACCATATTAAACCGCAAAATAGCGGAAATATTTTCGACTATATAACGAACAAGTAAGAAGAATTCTATCGTCGCGTATTAGCGAAATCGCATACGCTCACATAAATCGAGAAATTCCTTGTTACAAAGTTGGTTCCATGATTGAGCAAGAAGAAACCGCGTTATAACATTAATGTACGTAGCGAAGGAACACACATAACAAGAACTTTTCAGAATCGTACGTTAATTATAATCATTTATAAAGAAAATATTTTAATCTTAATGTACGTCAACTAGATTGAAATAAAAATGATTCTAAGACAACTTAATAACCACCAGGTACCATTTTCTGTTTGTGTCTTTTCAAACCTGGCAATGAAAAGCATTTTTCGCTGTCAACTCTGCACAGGGGTTCATTCTCACATGTAATGAAAACATATTGTACAACTTTAATGGAAGAAGTGTTAAGTGGTTATTTTTTTCTGTTAAAGGTAAGAAACATTTTCTTTTTATATAATGTTGATACATAAAGCATGCGATCGAAAAAGTATATATAGCCAAAAGTAATTGACGACAAATGTTACGAACTAAAATTAAGTAAAAAATATCATTTAGCTTAATACCAATCACAACAAGATGTTAGTAATAATTTAAAGCTGTTTTTTATTCTGCCTATATAAAATGTTGTAAATATAAAAATGCTATAAAAATACAAAATTGAGATTGGACTTGTACTGTTGCCAAACTTTTTCAAGTTGATGAAACTCGTGAAAATAAAAAGTACTGTAAAAATAAAATGTACAGTAAACTTTCTTATCCGATACTCAAATAACCGAAACTCTCAAACAACCGGCACCCGAATTGTTTTTGCGATTAATGGAGTCTAGGGTAAGGTGTTTAAAAATTTAAGTATAGCAAAAATAATTTTATTTTTATCACATACTCAATTTATATTTTATGTACATATTAGGTTAATAAAACTTGTTTTTTCCCTTAAATTACACTTTTATTTCTTCATTCAGTACAGTATTTCTCTCATTTCTACAATACAATACTGTAGTACTAATGATAATAGAGTATACTGATGCATATACTGTATGTCTACTTAATATAGAATTTTAATGGGTTTTGTAAGGTGCTATGGTAATTTAAAGAATAATGTATCAGATATCCGGAATAATCAGTTATCTGACATCTGACCTCCGGTTCTTTTTTCTATTTCTTCTGAAAATACTTGAAAATTCAGAATAACCACGTGTTTATGATAACTTGGTCTTTATCCTATATAATAAGAGCCTAGGATTAGTTTATTTGCAACAGATTTTTGCAGAAACTAAAGCTTCAAAAATCACGAACTATGACTTAATCGATAACTAATTTTCCTGAAATGGTTCGTATGGAGAGTTTTTGACTGGAAAATAAGTCTTTTTATGTAGACCTTTTATATTTTCATGATGCATTTAACGACTTAGAAGAGGGGGATTTGTTATTTGTGTTAATTGGCTGAGTTGGTAAAGCGATAAGCTCTGATGCATAGGATACCACGTTCGATTCGTGATGTGGAATAAACTGTTTCTCTTTTTTTGTTTAGTTTTATTCAATTCAATTTCTTTAAGTCGTTCGTAATGTTTTGCAACTGTTTATAATTTATTTTAGTTTTTAATTTTCAAAGAGTGAGAAAAGCTGTTTCTATCTTCCACACCCGTGCGATGCACGGGCTTTTACCTAGTTTTTTTTATTAATAAAATGACATTTAAAACAAGTAAAATTTCAAGTAAGTCATGTCGTAGAATGCTATAGATATCGACATCAAACTCTAACTTGCAAAGAAAGCAGAATTTGAACGTATAAAAAATGTAATATAAAAACTAAGATATTGCTTAATCAACCCTTCTAGAAGTGATGTCACTTTTTTTATTGACGAAATCAAGAACATTTCGTAATATGAAGCGCATGTAACATATCCTGCGACAATAACTTTTCTTGCCATCATCCTTGTATATTTTTGCAGGTGGCGAAAATTTAGCCCTATGGCTCCAACAGCTTACCATACTTTTTTGTGATCAACGAAACAGCTTGATAACTTCTTTATTTTTAACATTTATATATATGAAAAAATTATCTACAAAAAAAAAGATATGTGAAATCTTGAAATGTCATTGTTAGGCCTAACGTTAAAACAAAAGCATTCATTACATAATGTAACCGCTTTGCCCGTTGACATTTTCCATGTCATATTAGATATAATGGTTAATTTGAATTGTATGATGTGTTGTTTTTGACAGAGTAAACATATCACTTTACTATTTTAAAAAAAGTGTAAGTTCTGAAAAAGATAAAAATTAAACGAGTGAATAATGCCCGTGTCAGTCAGTCAATTTGTTATTTTTATGATTGTGATACTCCAACATTTTATGTTTCATTATAAAAATTTTAAAAGAAAAAATAGTCACTGTCATTGTGAGTTATATCGAGGATGTTTTTCATCAGCTTTGATTTCGCTTCTGAAATTTCAACTCTTAAAATTCACTGACAACGCAAAAAAAAAATTGATGGTGTACGTCAAACTTGCAAGTATTATTATTATAATTGTGAAGTGGAATGACGTCAACGGATTGGGATAGAAAATGTTTCGAGCATGTGTTATGTGATATTTCACAAAAACGAATGGTCCACTTTGGTTTAGACGTCGAATGACCCTCGAGTGTCAGATTGTTTTTCATTTTCAGGATATACGCAAAAAAAAAAAAAGCTTGAATTTAAAGAAAGGCTAGTGTCCTCTTGAACGAATATTTAAAAATATAAATTAATCTCAGAAATTTAAAAAAAAATATGGGTTTAACAACCCATTCTGTTCAACTCTGTTCATCCTATACCGGTAATGTAAAACATTTTGCAAGGGATAATAACTCGCGAATGTAGAATTCGCGTTATTATACAAGGTATTTCAAAAAGAATGCTCCACTTTGAAAAGACCAAAACTAATTAACGAATAACAATACAGGAACGAGCTATGTATCAGTCGATAGAAAAATTCTACAAGTTTTATCGGACATTTACAAAGACCCAATGCAACGCTACATAGATCCAGGCGAAAAATCCAGTTCTGCCATACACACGAATGAGCAATTGTGTCTGTGTCGATTACTGCGATGACAATGGCAACCCATTGTTTCAACTCTTGCAGAGTCTTCTACAACGGAGTCGCGATTTTGCTACAATGAGTCCCCTAGCAGCGTGCAAACATTAATCGAACGTCAATGCGGTATTAAACTGATGAAGTTTTTCTATCGACTGATGCATAGCACGTTCCTGTATGTATTATTATTCGTCACTTAATTATGGCCTTGTAAAAGTGAGACACTCGTTTTCATTTACCCTGTATTATGTGAAGAATAGCAGGCAAAAAAGCAAATGATAACACGTGAATTAAACGCTTGTTGTAAGTAAAAAAATGCAATAATTGTTAACACAGTACAATCCGCTTAAGATGTTTACGCCTAAGTGGCTTTTCCACCTAAGAAGTTTTTTCATAATTCCTTTGAGAACATACAGGGTGTCCATCATAGGATCTAAACATTTTAAAACTATATTGGTTTTTCATATCAGGTGATACAAGTGTGATTCTTGGTGGAACGGAAGCAGAAACTCACAAACTTTATTTTATTTATTTATTTTTAAATTTTACATTCCGGATGCAATAAACAAATTTGACAAATACAAAACAGAAATAGATGAAAGGCAGTACAATATTTTGATAATGTAATTAAATTTCAATAATTATTATGTGAGAATTTTGTTATGCGTGTCCGGACCACATTGGCGCTGCTGTCACTGTCTAAAATGGCGACTTTGAGCGCCGAGCATAGATGGTATGCAACAAACAAAATCTTAAACATAAAGCAAGACCTAAATCAACAACAAATGGCTCAACAACTTTAAAAAATAAACAATTATTTGTTCATTTTTTAATCATTTTGTTCAATTGTTTTTCTACATTTGTTGATGATTTGACGCCGCGTTGACGATAGTTGAGTGCGTTAGAAACCAGCATGTTTTTTTTTTTTTTTTGGGGGGGGGGGGAAGAAGGGTTAATTTTTGTTCGAAAAATTTATAAATAGATAAAATAT
>JAQIWH010007437.1:0-11468 GCA_034695005.1 Cryptops parisi
ATAATAATAATAATAATAATAATAATAATAATAATAATAATAATAATAATAATAATATTTTAAAATTGATTATTAATTTTTTGTTTAAAATTTTAAAAAACCGTAATCATTGCGATATGCTATTTAAAAACATAACCATTGCACTAGTAGAGCGTCACTTTGTTTTTAGTGGTAAAAATTGAACTTGTATTGCTTATTCTTATCACTTACCACTTGAAACACTGCAGCGGTGATTGCTCCAGCTTCTAAGCGACACCCACAACAGAAATATTTCACATTACACATGTTTCTGGCCTCTTATCACAAAGTTTGTCACTACTTTTCTTGTGGCTTCCAGCAACCTACAAGGTGTCTCGAAGACAAATTAGTGTGTGTGTGTGTTTGATGGTGTAACTGCACTGACTTTTGCAATGAAACGTTCTTTCTCCTTCCAATGAGCTCTTCTGAGGAACTAGATCTCCAACCACATTACATAGTTAATCTGTCAACATTGTGTGTCCCTTATCAACCTAGCTGAATACGTTCCCGATTTAGCCAATCACAAGGCTGTGTAGTCACGTGGTACAAACAAATGTGTACTTTGGTGTAGTGTTGTGAAAAAAAATGGAAGACGAGAATATGAATACTCTCTTTTTTCTGACTGCTTCTATTGAATTTTATTTTTACAACATGCTCATGTTGTTTAAAAAGAAAGTCAGAACAGCTGTAACAGCCGTTTCAGCTGTAGCAGCCATTTCATTTTATTTTTACGCTGTGCGCTTGACATGTTGGACAGGCATAGCATGGATCAGTATACAGATCTCCAGCTTGGAGAGATCGTTCACACGTGGGTCGTGAAATTAGCGATATAGCCTACAGAGTGGTCTGAAAAACCGACAACAATTTTAAAGATAGATTTCTCATGTACTGATGATGCTAGACAAAATAACAAACATTTTATGGAACCCAATTAAACCGCTTTCCAATGATATGTAATTCCATGTTATCGCTCCAATAGTTTGGTCGCAATGGCCGCGCGAAAAACACAAACCTTCGAAAAAAGTTGCAAAACTATGAGTTCACATGTGCAAGTGGAGTTCAGAATTGAATAAAAGCGATAAGATTATCGTTCATTTTTTTCCCGAGGAAAAGGGTTATTCATTGACGCAGATTTCAAAAGAATTTCTAGACCAAAACTGGAAAAAAAAGTGTTGGAATCTTCTTGAAAAAACTCCATTAAACTGAAACTACGAAACATTGTTGGCAGTGGTCACCCAAACTGCCAAATCAAGTGAAAATACATTAACACTGTCAGTCATTGTGAACAAAGGACAGCTTGCAAATTGCAGATGTGATTGAGTTTCACCTCTCCAAGAGAGCTGAAGAAACTTGAATTTCACGATCTTGTCTTGAATCATGAACCATACTGTAATAACGCCATGAACGTCGCTACTTATAAAAATCTTTTTATAAACCTTGGTTAAATGCATCGTGAAGCTCACATCAGACAAAAATAATGGTATGTTGTTTTCAACAGTCCATTGTGTACGACCAAATTATGGAAGCCATGGAATTATATATCAGTGGAAAGAACTTGAATCGGGCTTTCATAGAGTACTTGTGACTTTTTTATTTATTTATTTATTTATTTATTTATTTCCACTCAATTAATTGTACAAATAATGAAGTTCAGGTTATTAATAAGTAAGAGAGAAAACGGAAGCCAATTTTCCCTGTTAAATGGCTTCCAAAACCTTGACGTCAGGCATTTATAAAAATATATTTAAATTGAACCTGTTGTACAAAATTAATATCTACAGTATATTATGTGGTATAAGATTAACACAATATGTATGAGACAAAATAATTTATAATAGGCGTGATCTGCTGAAAGATTCTAGGGAGATTATTGTTTCAATTTTTCATTTGGGTTGCATTTTTGGAAATAAATGAAATTTTACAGTGGATTCTGACTAAATGGACCCTTGGCTACATCTTTCTAAATATGACTTCGTAGCTACGGCTCATAGTTTCCAAAGTAATGATGCAATATTTGATTTGTCACAATGCAAGGTAAATGGAAATATCACCATTGTAAAAAGCCTAATATAGGTCCTAATATACGTGAACTCACAATTTGCATTATAATAATATGTGTACTATTTCCATGAAATTGTACATAAAACTCACCCTGTATGTTATACAATCTATGAGTGAAATTATAGTTAACGCATTACCCGAATGGTTTACTTTATTTAGTCTTGACATTGCAGTATAGAATTACATTTACATTAACATTATAAATATAGAACATTCAGTTGTCAAACTGAAAGCAAACAGTGGTGTATACGCGTATTTATTTTGTTCATTTCTCAATCTTTTTATAATTCAAAGTGAAAAATAAATGTGAATGTCAAATATAAACGAATTATTTATTAGCCATGAATAAAATGTGTAAAGCTCCAAAGAATAATTAAGTCCTACATGAAATGCTTCAACAACAGAATTGAACATTATACAGCATAACAAAATACAAATGCATTTCATGAACGATAAGATTAGCCGCTCCCAAATTCATTTTAGTTAATTCAGTATTTGATATATTTTGGATATTGCTTTTGATTAAACGAAAATAATTGTACGACACAACCTACACGTTGTGTCGTAATATAAAATATAGTTCGTAAACTGTTTTAATATAAAACATTGTTCGTATTAAATGATGGAATTTTTATACACGTTAGTCTATGGAAAATTCAATTTATATTTATTCAATTCATATTTGCATAATTTCAATTTATTAAGAAACATAGAAAATAGATATTATATATAAAATAGGCATTGAAATAGATACATTAGGTGATATTTTAGGTCTCTGATACTCTAGCTAGCCTTCCATTCGTACCAGGTGGATTCAGTTTGAGGTCTGACACAAAGAGTTTTTATTTGTAAAAAATTTAGTCATAATTACTTGGAATTTAGTTAAACCCGTGCATGGCACGGGGCTACTTCTAGTTGCAAAGAAAAGTATTACTATTGTGGTACGTCATACACAGGCGCATTCCACATTAAAATGTGGAAAACTTATTTTATAGAAGTACTAGTAAATAGCCCGTCAAAAATGACGGGAAAGTGTTATCTTTGTTTTATCTCTGCAAGTTTATCAATTTAGTCCATCAATTAACTTTTTTTGCAAGGTCGCCTTGGGTGGGCGAGGTTCCAAAAGACATTATTTGAGTGTCATGTGATGCCTTGTCACATGAGTGTCATATGACAAGGCACGTTTTTAGCCAATGACACGTGAGAAACACAGGCAGGAAATTCGTTATCGTTTTATTATTTAGTAGAAGACATAATACTTTTTATACATGACTAGTTTCAAGCTTTATATACAATATTTCGCTTATAGGGTAAAATAGTTAGTTGTTGTCCAGGAGACTTCAATTGCCGATAATAATTCAACATCACAATCCAGACGTAGAGCTATACACAAGAAGGATAATAAATATGAGAATGAGTTATTAATATATGTTACCGGCAAAGTATAGAATCCAGGCACGGTATACATAAAATGCCTCGCCTGTTTTGGGGGCAAATATGACTGAAATTAGCATTGAAATTATTACATTAGGCGAGACTTTAGGTTAGGTTTAAGTTTATTAAACTTAACTAGGTTAGGCCTAAATTCAGGTTAAAACGTTTTTGGGGGAAAACACTGTAAAATTACATAAACAAACTTCAACTGAGATAACTGCAGTATTTGTGTACAAGAACATGTTATTTTTGGCAACATTCAATATTTTTTGCAGGTGATCATGTAAGCTAATACTAACCTACTGTAAAATATTAACTATTGATTACCTCAAAAGTTACTGCACATAAAAT
Organism: Cryptops parisi; assembly: GCA_034695005.1. Lineage (NCBI taxonomy): Eukaryota > Metazoa > Arthropoda > Chilopoda > Scolopendromorpha > Cryptopidae > Cryptops > Cryptops parisi. The sequence continues at coordinate 3,865 of JAQIWH010007437.1, forward strand.
TGGAAAAGCACACAGCACCTGTTGAAAAAAACATATGTATTAGTATTTTAGCTACGTATTTAGCTACTACTGTACATATTTGCAGGGTGTTCGAAAATTATCTTGACAACTTTAATACAAAATATACACAAAATTCAGGTTTAAAAAAACTGACTGCCTAAACTATCACATATAGCATCTTTTGGACATACTGTAGTTAAATAGAGAAATGAATAAGCTTTCAATTGATGTACCGGTATATGTTTTAATTGGCATGAAATTACTTTCATAATAAAATGGTTTTTTGCGACCCCCCCCCTCATTTCAAAGTTTAGAAATATCACAATTTCATTTTAAAGTTTAGACTGTGCAACATAATCCATTTATTACTGATGATGTATGTACATATTTGATGAACATGATTTTAGTTTTAAGAGCGTTTGAGTGACAAGGTGCCGAGTCACCTTGAGACAAATTGAGAAATTGTATTTTAACATAAAATTACACATACATACATAATTTTGAAGACACATATTTCATTAGGTACTAGTAAATAGACCGTCAAAAATGACGAGAAAGTTATTTATTCATTTAACTCATATTGCTGCGCAATATTCGTTACAGTTATTATTCGGAATATTCGTTACAGTAAGAGTATTTATTTCGTAATTTTCATACACGGTGGCGCTGGTGAGATTGCACGCGCTTTTAAAAAAATTCTATTTTGGAAGCTTCCAGAACTTTCTTTCTACTAGGTGCCAGGTGCAGAAAGAAAGAATCACGTGATGTTCCTATAACTGGTGACGAGGCGGAGTAGTAGTAGTAGTAGTAGTAGTAGTAGTAGTAGTAGTAGTAGTAGTAGTAGTAGTAGTAGTAGTAGTAGGAAGGTTTTCTATTTTATTAATAGGATAGAATTGCTTTTATTTTAAAGGCACACAAAATCCTTTATTTTAAAGGACAACATATTATTTGAACAATTTGTCCTTTGTCCTGTAGCGAAATGTGAAGGACGCATAATGTTCTTTATTTCAAAAAAACGGATAAATTTCTCCAAAAAAATATTGACATTCTAGAAACATTAGCAATTTTCTTGATAAAAAGTAAGTCTCAATTTCAATGTATATCATATCTCGGTGATAGGCCTGACCTACTATTTTAGCATTACAGTATTAATAAATAAGTGAAAATAAGAAATTCAAAATTCTGTAGAAATCAAACTTACGTACATTACATAAAATAACATGAAAACTAAATTTACACTATATAAAATGTGAATTTTCTGTGTCCTTTTTTTCGGACTTCAAAAAGCGGCAACCTTAATTCGGTAGGCCTAGAATGTTACTGTTTATGAAAAAATCTGGATCTTGCGATCGAAATCATCGGAACCATTGTGTGACACCGCATATGAAATCGTCATCCGAGGCAAAGCGGCGATCTTTCGAGCCTTTTTTTGAGCGAGCCAAAGATGCGGCGATCGCAATAAGCAAAGATTATCTCTAATCGAAGATAAAAGACAACATGACTTTTCCAGTAGACGTTTGAGCCTAAAATTTCTTAGGTTGAGTTTGCATGTTTTCATTGCATACTGTTTCACTTCGATTCTGGCTGGCGGGCGATACGCTCGCCCTTATGCCGTATACGCAATAACTGCTCTTTCAAACACATTTCATAGTATATGCAAAATAAATCATAATACATTTATAATCTCATACCTCTTTTTCAATTACATTTTGATTATTCTAAACTTTTCAAATGAGAGGGGTTCACACAAATCCATTTTCTAATGGAAATAATTTCATGCCAATTAAAACATATACATCAACTGAAAGCTTATTCATTACTCTATTCATCAATGTCCAAGAAACGTCGGAACACTCATTATTAATATTGATATTTTAGAAGTAACATCCAATGACATGTAGTTTCACACAACGTTCTAAACTTTTGAAAAAAAGTTGCATATCTAATATTATAAATATTTATAAAAACTTACTTGTCCAAATGCGATTAGCAACAAACCGGCTTTGCAAGATAATATAATGACCATCATGTGACAAATGAGCCATGGTAAAACGCAACCAGCTGATTTCTGGTGAATAAGAAACAATTACTATAAGATCTTATACAATCATCCTGGAGAGGGTCTATCGGTCTCTCATTAATCGTACGAGGAACGCTTTGAATCCACGTGGTTTTACCATAATAACGTGAGGGTTTATTTCTAGACTCTACGTGCTTACTTACAGTACCAATCATGTGGTTCAGTTCAAGTTGTAAATCTAAATATAACATTTTATGAATATTCAAGTATCAGATATACATGTAGTTTTAAAAAAACTAGTTTCATACAGTATACAGTACGTAGTACGTACAGTCCTCGATTTAGCGAGTGTCACGTTTAGCGCCATCGTCTCATAAATTAAAAATCACATGTGTCGAAATTATCATTAAGTGACCAAATTTAAACGTTTAGTAACTGATTCAGTTACTCGCATAATAGCAAAAGTTCTTCGCCCATAACGAGCATCAGCCAGGAGTTTCTCGTCGCATAAAGAACTTAAGGATTCCTGCATAAATCGAGGACTTTCTTTACTTACTTTGACAATTGCAATGATGAGACAAACGAAGATGGCGGCAAAAATTACTAATGCAACAGCGCAGATTGCTCCTGCAATATCGAAATATCCAGCCACTGAAATAGATATTTAAAAAAATAATATTAATGAATAAAATAAATAAATATCATTGACCGAAGTGTCTGATGGGTAGGCTATGTGTTGAGACGGTAGGAGGAAATTGAATTATTCTTTAATCTTGACCTTAGTTTTGGTCGTAATAAATAAATTAATCAACGCAAAGTTAATTAGAAAATTAAAAGTAACGACGTGATGGTGTCATTAAATGAAGACTTGGTCGGAATAACGTTGCATGTAACAACTCATTGTTTTGAGTAAATGGCAAAAGAAGTATTCAGCAACACATTGATTTTCACCTATTAGGTGCCCAATTTTGAAGTGATAAATGTATGTTTTAGATAGATAAGAGTTTGTCTATTAACAGCACTAGCTGGGTCCATATATGAGGCACAGTTTTCCATAATATTCTCAATATTCCCAATATTTTCTCAATATCATTTGATTTGAGAAAAGCTTTTGACAGTATAAATTATGTAATGTTAATAATGAAGATGGAAAGATTAGGGTTTAGACAAGAGATACTTAAACTATTACAAAATTATCTTGAAAATAGGAAAACCAGAATTCGACGTGGCAATGATTATTCTAGATGGGTACATATTTATAAAGGGGTCCCACAAGCGTCCCCAATGAGTTCTCTCCTGTTCATAATTTATATTTGTTTGTTTTGTTTTGTTTTTGAAAATTTTCTTCCACAGAACAAATTAAACAGAATTCCATAATAGTCTATCTCTATAGATAAATAGAGAGATGAAAGCTAATAAGGCTTGTATGACCTCACAGAGTACATGCTACAAAAAGAGCTACAAGTTCAATAAACAAACTCAAGTAATAGACTGTAATAAACTCCCCCCCCCCCAAAAAAAAAACAAGAGCAACTAAACTTGACCAACGTACAACAAAGCAAGCAAACAACCATTCGGACAAAAACAAAGAAATAAAAAATGGCATATTGGATAATGGAAATAATTTGTGTTTTGATAAAAAGTTTTTTTTTTAATAAGTTAAGGTATTTTTGAGCCTTTTGGCTAAATAAATATATTTGTTAAGTTAATTTATTAATTTATGTGTGTGGGTTGCGAATTTGAGATGAGGGTCAAACCAGCAGCCAAGGATTTTTGTTGGCTTGTTGTTTTTAATATTTGTATTCATAAAAGTAATGGTGTTTGTTTTTAGAGGGTTTAAAAGAATGGATAAATTAGAACACAACTTAGAGATTGTTTCCATGTTTTGTTTAATGAAGGTGTAAAAATGTGTTGTTCATAGATAGGATTATGGTACATGAGAAAATTATCATCTATATAGGAAAACAGAGTTACGTGAATCGGTAGTTGATGAATTTAGTTAGTAACAATATGATAGAGTAGAGAACTAAGAGCAGTGCCCTGGATTACACCGTTGGACGAATTGGTTGAGGTTTCGGGGAGGCTATAAATTTGAAAAGTACGATTGCTTAAATAATCTTTTAAAAGATGGAGGGTATTGGTAGAAATGCCTAATTGGATGCAGGTAAGAAGTATTGAATTTCGGTCTAAACTGTCGTATGCTTTGCTGATATCAGTAATAAGAATAGCTACGCCGATTGAATTGGGTTTATATTTATGGATAATGTTAAAGTAGAGTGTTTGAAGGAGGTTAATGCATGACTTATTTTTGACAGAGCCATAAGAGTGCTCGTGGCATATGGTTTCAGAGAGATTTTTTAATTCTTGAAATAAAATTGTGTCTATAATTTTAGATAAGTGGGGTAAGTTTGTGAAGGACGTGAAGGAGTCAACTGGGCCTCCTTTATATTTAGGATGAATATTGGCAGTTTTAAGTAATGTTGGATAATGCTTTGTTTCCTGGATGATTTTGACAAGAGAGGTTAATAAATCTGCAAATATGGTGATACCTGTTTCCTTAATGACTTTATGGTTAATGATGTTAGCATTGTCTGATTTTTTTATTAGTAATTTGATTAAAAATATTAATTATATTAGTTTTAATTGTATTTGTATCTGTAAGTGTAGGAGAGTCTTGTATATTTATTATGTTGATCAAGGGTGCTTTTTTTGATGTGCGGTTAGGGTCATCACACCATTTTAAGAAGGAGTTATAATAGGATGGGTGAAGAACTTTTGAGGGGGTGTGTGTGGTATTTTTTAAGTATTTCTATATGAAATTGTTTTCTCCAATATAGGCACGTTTTTCTTTGCGGATGGTTTGTTTATAAATTTTTGAGTTTAATTTTAATTTTAAGAAATTACAGTGAGTTGGATTAATTATCCATTTTTGATATGAATTATCAAGGTATTGTTTGAGTTTGGTTAAATCGGGGTTCCACCGGGAGTTCTTGTAATTATGGGTGTAATATCTTTGGGTTATCTTAAGACCATTTGTGATCAAAATGATGAGATGCAATCCCTGGTAATTTGTTAATGATCTGTACACAATACTAATAATTTCTCATGCATATACCAAGAAAGTAAGGGGAAAATATAATAATATATTATCTGTTTCCAATCGAAATATTAACGTTGGAATGCTACATTTACCGAAAGTGAACACTTCATCAATTGCAAAGAATTCTACTTATTTTAAAGCAATTGAACAATGAAATTTGTTACCACCCGAGTGCAGAATTATCAAAACTATTGGTTTATTTAAATATAATGTTGAGAAATTACTATTGTGATAGAAAAATGTAATGTTGTTGTATAAAATATTAAGAATGTATCGTAAATAACGATACAAATTTTATGTTTTGTTCAGTTAGGCTTGCGTAAGCTAAGAATAATTATAGATCTGTGAACCATACTGGCATATAAAGAGATGGAACTATATTATGGATACATTAATAATGTTATGTGAACTATGTAAAGTGTTACATAATTATTTGATACCGTGCAGTGCCCAATCTATAATTTATTGAAAATGTTTTATGAATTTATGTATGATTATAATGATGAATCTATTTTGTTGAATCATTGAATCACTTTAGGCGGCCTTAATATAGGAAAATTCCGTTAAGTCGTCATTTTTTGCATAGTTATGTGAATATTGTACTGTGAATAAACTAATGTATACAGAATTAAGTATGCAAAAGTAAACAAATCAAAAATAAAATATTGAATTTTTGTAACGTACAACGTTATTCCGGGCAAGTCTTCAATTGTTGGTTGTTTTACGCTTTGTATTTCTCTAAAATAAATAAATACATTTATCTTCGAACCTTCATAGCGTTTGTCTTCCAAGTTGATCCACTCCTCGTTACTGAATTGTTTTCTGGTTCCTTCAAAACTGTTTTGAAAGGTGCTTTGTGTATGGGTGCCACCGTTGCTATCCAACAGGGACCTAAAGATTGGACCAAAACTTGATTTTTCTGGGTCCGTTGGATCGTCGCTTCTTAAATCCGATGCTGTTATGAAAATTTGAATGGTCCAGTACAGTAACCAAAAGGCATCGAGCTATTAAAAAAAAAATAATGAATAATAAATCGTATCATAAATTAAATTTTAGTTTATTTTATTCTTATTTAACAGTACCGTTAATGTTTACAATTCTTTAGAATCTTTGAAATCAGCGATATTTATTGAATACTCTTTCTGTCTAATATCACAATTGTTCAAGCATGAAATATTTGTGTGTTTTTTCATATAAAAAATTACAAAAAAAAAATCTTATAGCGATCTTTATGGAATAAGAAAGCACATGTTTCGGGCATAGCTGGACGCCAGTCTGTTAATCCGTTAATCGTTAATAACAGATGTTAAAAAATTAGTTAACGATTTAACTTTTAAGTTACCTTGCAAATCGTTAAAGGACTTATTAACTTCCGCTAACTCAAGTTCGCCAACTCAAATAGGTCTACGTAGCGTTGTTGATTGAATCAATGCTAGCAACTCTACACCTTACAGATGCGTACTCTGTTGTTGTTGAATTCAAGGTTGTTCACTTAATGAGTTCTTTTGTTATACAAACATTATTCAACAAACAGTGCTTAGTTTAACGATAGTTTTCGTTCTGTCACCAACAATCACTACTCGACGTTATCTCCGTGTTCCACGAACAAATGACACGTGCAATTGCGTGTGTAACGACGTAGATAGAGAATAAAGCATTTATAATTTCTTATGTACTGTACAAAAGATATTTTTTGATTCACCAGACATATAGAACTTTATACTTGTTGATTTTTAATATTTGCAAATAATTTTTTTTTTGGTTTTAATTCACAGTACATATAATTTTTAGTAGATTACATGTATACACGATGCTCGGTGTTGTTTTTCTGATTTTCAATAAAGTCTGAGGGCCAAATGACATACCTGTAAAAGCTAGTCGGTGCCCTCGTTAAACTCCAAGTACCTACCTACCTTTGGAAACATTATAAACAAACCATTGCGACAAAAACATAAAAACAACAAATACTTTCATGTAAAATCACACCAATTTAAATATTTCAAGGAATCATACCATATTTTAAAAACTTTATTTGGGTGGTTCATTTATTGTTCCATCACAACCAAATGTCGATCATTGAACTTCCTGACACTTAAAAGACTCATTCGATATTGTGTCAAAGACTTTCTAAAATTTATTTCCAATACCCCACCTCCTTATCATCATTATTTTATACAATTTTACCCAACATCCTTATCATCGTTATTTATATATAATTATTCGATGAAGCAACTCATTCTAGATTAAATACGTGGCTATCGAATATTTATATCGGTATTTATTTCCGTTAGGCGTAGCAGAGTAGATTAAGCCGAGATTTAGTTTTATAATGCAATCAATGGAATCAATCACCTTTCCCAATCCGTAAACTCGCCTTCGCCTGTTTTTTTACAACCTTTTATTACAACTTTTATTTAACTTGACTGGTCGTAAAAAATGTTTCAACATGTTTCAATTTTTGAAGTTTGTTTTTACATATGTTCC
>JAQIWH010007438.1:0-11464 GCA_034695005.1 Cryptops parisi
TGATCAATAGATGACCCAGCGCGAAAATAGCTGATAAAATTCGACAAATTTTCCAAATCGAAAACTTGGTAATTTCTTTATAATATAAATGATTAATATTTATATCTATCATAAATACAATATATAAATACATAATAAGATGCATTTATGTATTAATTATAATTTCTTTTATGTGGTGTGTGATCCCCCCAATAAATACCTGGAGGTCTGTATACTATACACACCTGACCAGAGTCAAATATACTCGGGTATGTTATTTAATGAAGAGCTATATTGAAAAATTAAATAAGCTTGTATGAAAGAAAAACTGTATTTTTATATTATAATGTTTTTATTTTCATCATCATCATCATCGTATATATTATATATGATGAATAATAAGAGTTTAAACACTTTTGGACGTTTTAAATTCAACAATCTGGCTCTGTCAGATCATGGAAAACAGTGCAGGATTCATGTCGTTATCACTGCCACTATAAGCAGGAAAAGCAAAACAAAAACACAAGATACAGTGAACTTCCTCTTATTTGGTACCATTGGGTTCCGATAACCGAATTTTCCGGATATCGGATCATCAGTCTTTAATTGACCATAGTGTTTTACAAAATTATACAGTGCATGTTTATTCATCAGTATTATTACATGAACAGAACTGTATTCTGAATATTGTAAAAATGAGTGAGACAATAGTGTAATTTGGCTGTTCTGCGGTCCGAATGGTGGTAAAACCATTATCATTCGGGGCCGGTTGGTTTGAGAGTTCCGGTTATTTGAGTATCGGATAAAAGGGAATTTACTCTACCATCGTATAATACAAGCTATCTATAGCTTCAACGATGTTTATGTTTGGGTAGAAGTTTAGATAACCTCTCACGGATGTTTTAAAATATTTAAAAATAAACATTGGTTAGACTTAAATAGCCATGACATAAAACGTTTTCATTTTTAATCTAAAATAACTGTAATATAAATGATGCCAGTATTTAACATTTAACAGGCGATTAACCACTGTTGAATTTGTTTTACGATGAAAATTAAAGTGCTCATACTATAAAGGTAAAAGTAACTACAAGGCCTTCCTGATTATAGGACGCTAGATTAGAGATTTCAAATAAAAAAAAAAATTATTTATGATAATGATAATGCCTACCCTCGTTATAATAATGAGGATAGGGGTCAGTAGATTTTTATTTAGAATATTTATAAATTATAATTTCCAAGTTTTGACAATTTCAGAAGTGTGGCAAAAAAACATTTCGCGCAATTCCGAGGTTGGAAGAGATTAAAAATTCAGATCAAACGTTCTAATTTCGCCTCGCCTCAAAATAATGTCAATAGTGAACCAATCATTTAAAATAAAGAAAAGGTCTCACCTTGGCGAGCAGGATCTTCCTCCAATATAAAGAATTGCTCATAAAAGTTAGGATGGAGATTACATGATTGATGGCTCGTGACGAAACGTGCTGACAAACAAGAATTATGCCCATCGATGGATGGTATTTAAAAACCATCAACCTCATTTCGTCCACATCTTGAAACTAATGGCGTTTTGATGAGGGTTTCACCGATGGATGGCCGTGCTTTAATTAGTCATGAATCGTTTCACCTGTAAATACAAAAATCCAAGTTATTTACAAGAACAACAAAAAACAAACTTCAAAACAACCAAAAACACTCCTTGAGATGAGAAATTGTGATTCAGATGCAACTCCTACTAAATTTCAAGATTACAACTATTAAGCATTCCGATTGCAAGGATAACCCCGTAATTACAATCAACGTGATTTTCATTGCAAATTCCAACATCAGAAGTGAGGGAAAAAAAACAACAAACATTAGACATTGAACTGAAAGTGGAAATGAAAAGTAATTAAACTAGCAGAAGATGTTCTTGTATAAGCATTGTTCTGTTTACTGTTCATTTTTTCTTCACCCTCCACTTTATGTGACAAGAAAAGAATTCCAACGAAGACAAGCCAGATCTTGTTCTCATTGGACTCACTTTCTTCAATGGTGTTTCAACCTCTTCAGAGCCAATTAAATGGTTTTTTTAGTGTGTTAAACAAATTTCAACCAGGCGTCCAAATGCCAAAAAAAAAATATAAAGAAGGTATCTAATCTTAGAAAAGGATCTTGTCGGACGAGCTTTGATCAAATCTTTAAGAAGAAAAAAACGAACGTAGTCGTAAAATATTGAATGGTCTTACTCTTAGGTGAAGATAGTGTTGGTTTTGTTGGCTCGAAAATTTATTGTAGTTAGAAGAGTTTGACAAGATGATGATGATGATGACTGCCCATGTAAATTACAATAGAACTGATGGCTGAAATGGTCATCAACTAGAAGAGTCTCAATTATCCGACAGAAAGAAAAAGAAGAGTCGGATAATCGTAAATGTCGGGTAATATAAGTTGCGTTACAAGACTTTGTGTAATACTGTATTACAAAAAATAGTTTCACTCAATTTTTTACTTACACTCACTTTTTAAGGCCAACACGTTGGGCTTACTTTTGCCTACAAGTTCGTACTTCGCGAATTTTTAAAGAACATAAAAACTTTAATCAGAAAGCGTTTGCTATAATACACTAAATAACAACAAAATACATACTGTACAGTATGCTCTTTACATATGATATTCTAGAATACAGAAGTACAACAGTAATTGAGGAGTTGGGTAGAAAAACGACTTAAATCCAGTTAAGTCGTTATTCCTCAAAATGCATCTATTGAATCGTTTTAGACCCTGTCTGTAGCATAAAGACATTAAGTTGTCTATGATTTGCACTTTCGAACTTTTTGAAGCGAGAATAGGGAACGAACTATTGTAAGTCTAAATCTGAAATTTTTGTGTGATTTCTTTCTTTTTGTCGCTTCATTTCCCGGTTGTTTCACTCTCTCGTTTCCCTTCCAAAACAATGGAAAAGATAGTGGTCTTTGGAAAAACGGCGTCGATGCATTTAAAAATTAGCACGATATTTGGAATAACGGCATAATGGAATTTTTAAATTAGACCTGTCAATTTTTAGTTAACAAATGTTTTGCAAAACCTGTTCATTTTGTTTCAATAAATAAACGGTAAACACGATTTTTTTTAAATCTTAAATTTGAAAGTGCCAGAAGTTTTCGCCCTTTTTCTCAAAGCTATGTTTTTGAGTTACACCGTTATTCCATCCAACTCCTCAATGAATGGAAGTCTGAAAACTTCTGTAGTCTGGCATAATCTCTATGTATTTCAGCAACTACATGTACTTCCACGCGCTTCGAGTAGCCTACTGTAAGTTTACATGATTGGAAAGGTGTATGTATCCGTTGTGATACGACTCAATTATACTAAAAAAAGTGACATCACTATTTATAAATTATGATTTCCAAGGGTGTATTGTCCGGCTATGCTATAATAAAAATGTTAAAAAATGACTGCAATGAATGATTGGCTTCTTGCAAAATAGTAATAACGTTGTTTATGCCAAAAAGTCGCCCGTGAAATGAGCATTTCTTATACACCCTAGTTTAGAAGGAAGTCTTTGATGATTTGACATTGAATTTCAACAAATACCAAAACACAACAGGCGTTTGTTCCTCTCCGCAGGATGCTCTGCCGTTTACATAACCAAAACCATCCGACCAGTTTGATTTAAAGGAAAGTTCCTTCCTCTATGACAACCGACAAAACTAAAAACGAACCACCCCCACCACTCCTTTTAGCATCTGTTCAAAATTTACGGCCATGATCATTACATCTAAACAATGGAAGCGGTGGCAGACCAAACTATACATCATGTTTGTCTGTTTCTTTCTCCACCATTGAATCTATCCGCCCAAAAGAGTGCCAAATGGTAGTCATAACCTGCCTTTCTTCGTAATGACCTCTGATGACATCAGCAATGGACTTTGGCAAACAGCTTATACATATTTACAGTACCTTGAAATGGTGGTTCTTTCTAATTTTTTTTCTCTTTTAAATGGATGACAAAGCCATTCGCAGCGGGTTGCTCCAACTGGTAATAATAAATGAAGAAAATGGTGATGGTCACTTTTCACTTTCTAGTTTTTCCAAGGAGAAACAAAGCTTGATTTCTGGTCCTTCGATTTTTTTCTTCTTCTTCTTCCGTATCCTGGTTCATTGCAATAATCCCATTGGCATGCATCAAGAAAGCTCCCCCACACGACTCGGGTCTCTTTTTTTTGTGTGTGTGGTCTTTTATGTCGTTGATTGATACGCTGAGAAAATTTAATTCGAACAAATTTCCGAATAATTGTTTTTCTGTTCTTTGTGTTAAAGTGAAGGCTGATTGGTCAGGCATGAATAGTAACAAAAGGACTGACTTACCAACTACTCCATGATTATACTTTCTGATGTACTTTTCGTGACTGTTTTTCAAACACCATTTGATTGTACTACTCTCGAAATGCACTGAGGTGAATATGCATAAATTAAATTGCTGCACGAGCAATGAGAAAAGTCGATTGCGAAATCAATTGTATTGTAAAAAAATGACAGAAACAAACTTGATTGTACAGTATTACAAAAAAATGAAGCATATCGTTTTTTGTTGTACATTACATGATTTATTATTAAAATACGAAATGTGATGTAATTTTTCATTTGAATTCCGTTCAAGGGTAAGTCAATGAAGTTATATAATAGGACCAAAAGAAGGAGCTGCCACGTGACCTTAATATTTGTTGACATGGCACATGTAACCATCTCAAATTGCAGCTATCGTGAGTTATCGGTTTCACGGAGATCATAGATGCATAAAACATTTTTAAAACACATGTTGGGTTGATACAACACTACCACGTGTTAATCTCAGTGCGCAGGATAAACAGCCTTCAACATGAAAATCTTGTAGAGTACTCGGAATCCGAGTCTCGGATAAATAAAAAAAAACTATTTTAGTGCTACTAATCACCTTTTATCACGAAAGCTACATTTACTGCACCAGCAGTGCTATGAAATAACTTAAATAGGATAATAATGCAAACTATTAATATACGCGACGGTAGATGATGTAATTTCGGGTCATAAAGAAAATTCAAGATGACAAGTGCAGTTTTTTATTTCTTTTTGAAACATTATGGTACGTAAATAAAATAAACTAAACGTTGCAGACTGCTGTTTGAGAAATGATCCAATTTGCATGATCGTTATTTTGACTCTTTCTACAAGGTTGGAGACAAGATGCCAAGGACAGAGCCAATCTCAACGATAATATATCACCTACCTTAACCAATTTCCCTTTCACCTGTGATTCCATGTCACCAACACGTAGCATTCAAGAGCACGATGTCCATGTTCAAGATACCATTTCCCCTGCAAACAGAAAAGATATCTTTACAAAATGGCGATATCTTTAAATAAAGTCAATTGCATTTACTATGTGCTGCATAGTTTAATGCAATACATACTGTAAAAGCACTATCCCATGGGTGCGTACTATTATCAAATACACTACTACATTCAATACATAATGTATTGGGGGTTTGTCCGAGTTTCGATTTTTATCGTAAGACATTCGATTGGTAATTTTTCCAATTAAAGGTATTATTTGTGTAACTTGAAATTGCCTATATGTATGCTAATGATTATCTAACTGCTCATTACTGGGTGTGGTTGCAAAATGCCGTTCTCCTACAGAGATCATGTAACTAAACGATTTTTTGAAAAGCATGCAACTCTTAAGATTACATCTATCACATGATTTCCTAAAGCGATCAATAGTTAACTTACAAGTCGTTACAACCACTGATAACCCGAGTCAAGTCAAGGTTCGTTATATTCAACTGACCGAACTCATCACTCATTTCAAAAGTACCGGTATCATCCTATGTTGCAATATACAGGGTGATCCTAAATTTTATTCAGGGGGTCGAGGGGAGTAACTTTTACCAATGAATCCATGTCTATGCACGCGCTAGGCGTCATCCTGTACAAATAAGGCACAGGTCAAACATTACATTACTAAACTTTATTCAGGCAAATACAGTGAGTACACTACTGCACACTGTGCCACACTGTGCCTTTACACGCTCACTTGATATTTTTGTGGGAGCACCGGGCACCTCAAGAGCTTGGTGTACGAGAGACACCTATTGAGTTTGAGGAAGACGGGACCACGTCGCCTGAGAGCAAGCAGTCAATAGCGCCGACTTTCGAAACATCCCATGGGTGACTCATTAAAAAATTGCTAATTGTGCAAAAGGCAATGTACGAGCAAAGTCGAATGTTACGATGGTGAAATAACCTAACCCCAAGTGAAGTATAATATTATCCAACTTATTTTGTTAGTGACTACTTAAATTTTTTTTAAATAAAGCTTATATAATTATGATAAATTTCTTATTACACAAAATATCAACTGCAAGAAAAAAATGTCATTACATTTTTTTAGCCCCGTGGCGCAAAAACAACAGTGCAAGTAAAAATGGCAAAATAACAATCTAAGATTTTTCACTTGTATGAATTTTTGATGAATATGTATGTTCCCGACTCAAGCTCTGTTTAAAAGTAGAACATTAGAAAGGTTTTTCACCAATGTGAACGCTCTGATACTTTTTAAGTCTGATACACAGTGAAGCACTTTTGCAAACAGGTCATTTGTAAGGTGTGAATTTTTTGATGTTTGATGACTTTTATTTCTAAGGTTTTTCACCCGTGTGAACGCTTTGGTGCTTTTTTTTTCTAAGTCAGATTCATCCATGAAGCCCTTTGACAGACGGGACATTTGTAAACGTTTTTCACCTGGGTAAATTCTTTCATAAACTTTCAATTTAGCTGCGATACTGAAAAAGTTTTTGCAAATTCATCAAACAGTTCACCAACAGTTGAGAGATTCGTAAGGTTTTTCACCTGTGTGAATTCTTTGATAATTTCAAATGTCTTGTTTGATGAAGTTTCAGTTCCGAAACGGAATGTTATTTTCTAACTTACTTTTCATTTTGGCTTCTCATCCTGGTGAACTCTGATGCTTTTTTAAGTCAGGTACATCAATGAAGCAAAATCGGACCCTTGTAAGGGTTTTACTTGTATGAATTCTTTCAATTTAGCTGCCTTTCGTGAACTTTCAACGTAGCTGCCATACTGAAAAACATTTTGTGGGTGGAGCATTCGTAGGTTTTTCACCTGTGTGAATTCTTTGGCTACCGGTACTTTAAAATGCTAAGGTTTTTCACGCGGAATAATTACGAAATCCCTTTTGCAAAAAACGTCTTTGCTCGGACATCCGAATTAAGAGTTCCTCAAAGAATTCACACAAGTGAAAAACCTTACAAATCTCTCAACTGTTGGTGAACTGTTTGATGAACTTTTAATTCCGATACGGAACGAAACAACTTTTTGCAAGTGCAACATTCGTCAAGTTTTTCACTTGTGATTTCTGATGAATTTTCGATTTCAAGGTTTTTCACCAGTGAAAACTCTTTGCTGTTTATTAAATCGGATACATCAATGAAGCACCTTTACAGACGGGACACTTGTAAGGTTTTTCACCATTGTGAATTATTTGATGATTTTTCATTTTCTACCTCTGTGAACTCTTTGGTGGTTTTTAAGCCAGAAGCCATACATCAAATAAAGCAAATGGGACATTTGTTTGATAAGGTTTCACCTGTGTGAATTCTTTCACGAACTTTCAAATTAGTTGCGATAGTGAAGAACTTTTTGCAAATAGAACATTCGTATGATTTTTCACTTGTTGAAGTCGTTTACTTATGTAAATTCTTGCTCGTGGGTGTCTATGAATCAATATCCATCGACATTGATTGCCAGAGCCCTTGATCACCCACGTAGTCGACGCCTATGCATGCAGTCACTGAGAGCATGCGTACGTAGCCTATAGCCTACAATGGCTGGGCGTGTTAGTTAGGCAGTCAACCATGTTGCACATTCAAGTAGGAAGCCGCACTTTTGAGAAGTTCTTGTAACTTATCCCCGATCTAGTGTATTGGCCAGATTGAATGTTTGACCTGTGACTCATTTATAAACGCTCTTTCTTTGACGACGCCTAGTGCGTGCACTTTTGGACATGTGTTCATTGGATTTCTCTCGTCGATCTCCTGTCCTGCCCGCTGAATTTGCGTATCGCTATCGAATTTAAGACCAGCCTTTATAAATATAATCCCATCTACATTATATCATGGTACAGACGAATAATTAAATTCTGTCTCCACAAAAGAATTTTTAATTGGGAAATCTCAACTTTTTTTCTGTTTTTTGATTATATTGACCAATTACATTACAGTATATTTTTATTATACTAGTTATAATTCGCTAATCATAATGACTATTGCAATTGAATAATTTGCTAAAAAAGATGGCGACATCTGTTTGCTATATTAACATCAAGCAACCATTAAAATTCACGCACTTCTTCATCATTTATCTCACCAAATATAAGTAACCGCAAGAAAACCTCACGAATTTTACTGGTTATGGTTATCTAATATAAATTTTGTAAAAATATTACGAATCAATATAATTTAGATCAATATAATGTGATATTATTTTAGTGTACTGTTCAGTGTACCCAAGGCTCTTTCTCACTTTTTGAGATACAGTGATGTACGAGGTCGTATGAGCAAGATTTCATCTCATTTGATTTCACAACGTTTATTTTCACGTAACGTAACGCAAGTACAAGTACAATAACGCTTTTATGTACAAAAAAATAGGCAATAGTATTAGTTTGAGGTAAAAAGAAATTTGTATTTTTGTAAATTAAAAGCAAAAAAGTAATACATCGCGTGTGAAATTGGCGATCAACCGGCAACGGTGAAGATAATGCAAAGAGTGAAACTTGAATGTATCGAATGTCAATGAACATTTCTTAAAACACATGACTACACCTATTCTTCTGAGCAAGTCTTTTCCGCCCAGTCCAGTTTTATTAAGTTTTGATTTGATCTTTTTTTTTCACTGAATAAATTATGGCAAGTTCAATCACCCGCCAGTATCATGTCTTGGATGACCAAATTGGTCATCACGCGAGCTAATGCACGTGCTGCTGTTATTCACCTACACGTTTATATGTTGTAACTTAACTAAATTTGTCTTACAAAATTACTAAAAGCAGTGTTCGTAGTGAAAAATAAGCCCATCATGGGATGGGATAGCAGTACACAAACTGATACAACAAAAACTCTAAGTGAGTTCAGTACCGTACTGTACTGTAGTTATTTGACAAAATGACCCTCTCATAGTTAGTCGTGGAACTTCTTCCATATGTTTTTTGTTTTTGTTATGTTATTTTAGTTTTAGTTGTCGCAATGCTGTCATATGGTTTCTTCATGATTCACTTTTCAAAAATTTGTGTAGACAACATTATTGACGAATAAGATAAATAAACCTACACCATCTAATCCATTCACCATTCCCTAATTTGCCTTGTTCTCGGTCGTCAATAACGTTTGTCTTTTATGCCTTATAAACGACGACCTCTTGATGACACAGTACACCATAAAATGGCTAATTTTGTGTGTACAATTAAATTATTAGCAACTAAATTACTCTTTCCATGGACCACGTTGCACATGGTGTGTTGTTGTTATTGTTATTGTTAAATAGTAAATCTTTCGTGAGTACCCAGTTTAGGTTTGATGCCTGGGGGACAAAGAAAATTGAACTGAATAATATACAGGCTTAATTATTCCGTTTTAGTTTTATAACTCGAAACCACTAATGAAATTAGTTGATCCCAGTAGTTGTTCAGTAGTAATGAGTATAGTAGTATTGTAAAAATTCTACCATACAAAAACGTTTCACTTTTTTTTATAAATATTGTGACTGAGTGAGGTCAACTGTTCACCGAACTACTAGTATTATTAATATGCAGTATCGTGTTATGGTTTAGTAACAATCCATTGACTTACACAAGCTGGTCTAATCAACCACAATGCCCATGTACAACGCATAGTGTAGTACTTACATCTTAAACTATAGGTGGTGACGCCATCTCGTCCGATCCTCCGCTGCAGCACAAACATCGACCCAGCGGTTGAGAGAGACCCTCTCACAGACTTTGAAGAGGTGGTCTCGCCATCTGATTCTTGGTCTTCCTCTAGGCCTTTTGTCGACTGGACGTGTGTCCCAGATCCAGTCTTTCCCGAGGCATTCTTCTCAGAATCTCAGGACATACCCAAGCCATCTCATTTGGGATCTCTCTATCCAGAGAAGTAACAGTACGACTTTGAGGCTTTCTCGAATTGAAGAACTCCGCACTTTGACGAGCAGAGTGCATTCTGCAACCCGTCGAAGACCGCTTGCACCCGCGATTTCGCTCTTTCGATTATTACCCAGAGCTCATGACCATCTGTGAGGGTAGGAAGGAAGATGGAATTGAAAACGGAGAGTTTAGTAATTGAATAAATATTTTCTCCGTTAATTTTTTCGTTTCAAAATCAACCATGATAATGCCCATCACCAATGTCCTGAAAAATATTTCGCGGTGGACATGGGCTTCCCTAGCCAAAAAAAGAGGGGGGGGGGCGAGAAAGAGAAAACGTTGCATAAACTTTTGTTGGTCATAAAGGAGGTTGCGAATGGGCAAAGTTTAAGCATGGAGGTAGAAGGTAAGCTTACCTCCATGGTTAAAAAGCCTGTTATATTGAACAACCTGATTCCACTAAACGTACTTCTGGATTAGACTTAGTCACTTAGCACGTTCCCATACCCAGTACTTTTCGATTGGACGTCCTTCACCTTCCTAATTTGCTACTTGTTCGTACTTGGTTATGGGTTTAGTTTGCAGGTAAAGTTAGGGAGTAAAAAACAAATCATACATTTAATACG
The DNA here is from genome assembly GCA_034695005.1 of Cryptops parisi. NCBI lineage: Eukaryota > Metazoa > Arthropoda > Chilopoda > Scolopendromorpha > Cryptopidae > Cryptops > Cryptops parisi. The sequence goes on from JAQIWH010007438.1 coordinate 10,789, forward strand.
TTTTTGTTTGTTTTTGTTTTCCTAATTTAACCTGCCCCCTAAAATACCCTCCCCCCCCAAAAAAAATCAAAAGGGTCCCAAAATTCAAAGCTGATTGCTCATTTTTTGGATTTTGGGGGTTAATCTGTCAAAAGAGTTTAGCAGACGATGTTATTTAGTGTTGGCTGTAGCCACGTAGCTACATGACGTAACAATACAACAAATTCTTTTGGCAAATTAAATCCATGCGATTTCCTTTTTAAACAAGCAGCTTAAATAACGTGTTCAGCTGAACGTGACTCCTTACTTACTATTAAAACAAATAAATACAGCTCAGCATCAACATGATATAAAATATGTCACAAGCGTCACGGTAACTTTGCTAGGCACAAACTAGCATTTTTGTGAATAACAACACCAATTTATAGCACAGCCATAGCTTAGTTGTCGTCGCATAAAGACTATGTAAATACAGTATAATAACATAATTTATCGATTATGGGATTTGTACTCTCATGAATGCTGAATTACGTTTGACTTTGATCTAGTTCGGTGAAATTTCGTAGTTGGAGCAGAAGAAAAGCATAGCTGGGCACAAGTCCGTTAATCCGTTAATCGTCAATTAACGAAGTTAAAAAATTGATTAACGATTTAACTTTTAAGTTAACTTGAAAAAACGTTAACGGACTCATTAACT
>JAQIWH010007439.1:0-11462 GCA_034695005.1 Cryptops parisi
ACATTTTTATTAGCCAAATTTTTTATCATAACAGTTAATTCGTGGTTAATCGTTTATATACAAGAACAAAATTCTTAAGACTAATATAATATGAAAAAAATATTTATTGCAATATTTATTGGACGCCCTGTAACCCCTGTATTATAATTTTGGGGCGAAAATCATTCTTCTGAGTGAAAAATAGCAGCTTCTTTTCAGATAAACGAATTTAATTCTTTGATAGTAATACTGTACTTAAAATAATTTTAAACAAAATTGACTGCACATTTTTGTAAATAACATTTTGTTTTATTTCTCATCGTAAAACAACATCGTTCTAAAATGTTAGACGTGCATTTTTAAATAGTTAATGAAAACGATTTTATGATGTTTATGTTACTTATACACGTTTTTTGTTTTTTTTACATATTTAAACGTGGCTAAATTTCTCCTGGGCCGCTGTAAAGAAGGAACATAAATCTTAGAATGTTTGATTAATAAAAATAGATATGCCGGTAATGGTAAAAGAACTTCAACCTACAGAGAGTGAAAAATGAATCCAAAATGTGCAAACAATATGCTAAAAAATATATTAGATGTTTCTCTTAAAATTCTTAAATCATGCCTTTATTCAGGTTTTCTATGCGCTGAGTAAGGTCATTATTACAAATGATAAGAAGAGTGAAGCAATGAAGGGGATGTATTTAGCTTGTTTTGTTTCAGACGCAGTGTTTTTGTTTCCGTAACTACCACTTCCGTAGTTATTGCCACCACTTGAGTACTTGGGTCTAAAAAGTGTGCCAGAAGAATAGCTGTTCCCTGAAGAGAATTTGCTCGAGCTTTTTCCTGAAGCACTACGCAGTGGTTGAAGTTCCAGTGAAGATGTATTGAGGTGTTGTTCGTTGGTGCTGTAGACATGAATAAACGAAAAAAAAATACTATAACTTATTAAAGCAACGAATGTAAAATTAATGGTGTAGAAGTTTTATAAACTGAGTATGTTCACTACAAGTAACATAAGTATAGTTATGTAAATGAAAAAGCAGGATTTCATGAAAAAGCTGAATTTGTAGTATAGATCTGAGCTACACATTCTGATCGAGGTGCCTTGAGCTGGTGGTTGTGTCCATATAACACGTCCATGAGAATCGAGCCGCTTTAAACATTACAATAAACACACTTAAGTTAAATTCAATCTTACTCTATATCTACAACTCCGTGCTAAAATAATAGAATACTGTAGATGGGCTACTCTTCTGTCGCATTGTAGCTAGCAAATACAACGAACTATTGGGATTTGGAAATCGTTCTTTTAGTATGTGATTTCACTGCTATTTGGCTATATCTTTGTCGAATCGAAATCTCAAAATCACTTTTAGTTAATTTTTAAGTCGTGTGTAAAACAATGCCAAAATAATAGATTATTCAATTGTGTGTGCCAAAAAAAATGGAATATTCAAGAAAGTTGTCTTTGATCATCACATGAAAAGATATTTCAATTATTAGATGCAGTCGGCATATCAATGACACGTTTCTAAAAGTCATGCAAGTATGTATTTGTCACGTTTTTAAAAATTGGGTGGCAAGAAAGAATTTTAATCTATAACTAGCAGAAATCGCAAAACTTGTGGACTAAACAGTGTGCAATATTCTTAGTCAGTATAAGAAGGGTTATAAAATGCAAAATAATTATGAAAACTGGTAGAAATCTCGTATCTACAAAACGAGACGACCGCATATTTCAAAACATTGTAAAAGCCTAAAGGCTTCAAATCAAGTAAACACTTTGACAACCTGTGAAAAAAAATGGGAATGTAACGGGTTTCCATCGCACGATTGTCAGGCGTTTTAATGAAATAGAATTAAAAGTTGTGTTCATAAACGCAAAGCATTGTTAGCTGCTAAGCAAATACCGGTATCGGTACTCAAACTGGTAGATTGGTGTAAGATGTCCACAAATGAACGGCATGGGATTGGCAAATAAGGTGTTAGTAATGAAGTTAACTTGGGGTGACAAGAATATTTGAAATTGACGAAAAAAAGATTAAGCATATCATCTGAAGACGATGCGACAGTATTTAAAACATTTTAGTAATGTCATGGTGCGGGGTTTCCAAAGATGTATCCGTGATGACTACAAATATTACCACCAGAACTTTTGGAGTTTTATTTAATTCCTTAAAAAACGTTTTTTGGTAATGAAACAGCTATTTTTAATGAGATTGTTCTCTGCTCACACTGCGAAATCAACAGACGCTTAGTTTCAATGTAACAACATGAAAGTCTTCTCGTGGCCTGGTAACTCAAAAGACTTAAATCAAATGGAAAACCTCTAGCACATCATGAAAAAACGAGTAATAGAGGAAAAACGTCAACGAAAGAGGAATTAAAATGTTTTAAAATTAGTATGATCTGTCAAAACAGTGGAATAAGTTCGCATCATAAGGACACACTCACGTCTTATGTGAGCCCATGAATATTCGATGTAGTCATTAACACAAAGAGTCATCCTAGAAAATATTAATAGTTTTCTTGTTTTAAAATTAAAGTTCAATGGACATTATGCAAGTATACAGTACAGTATAACACAATTATTGAATATTACATTAGTTTGGCAGTGTTCACATACGAATAAAAAAATTAACTAAAAGTGATTGTAACATTCCGCTAAACTAGGATATAGCCAAATAGCAGTAAAATTGCAAAATTAAAGGGTGATTTTTAAAGCCCAATGATTCGCTGTATTCGCTAGCTATAATGTGACGAAAGAGGAGCCCATCCGCAATATTCCATTTATTTTTTTTGGCACGGAGTTGTATTCGAAAATAAAAATTTTCTGTGCTACTAGGTGATATTAACACAGTAAATAAACTACGGTAAACGTAAGAAAGTTTGATGCTTGATGCATAATGATAAATTAAATAGTGAATTCTACGTTTCAGAAAACTATACGGTGATAAAAACGTTTCTAAAAAAACTACTAACGTATCATGGGAATCATCACTGGATTTATGATTTTCTTGTTCTTTTGCTTCACGTCTGTTGACTGAAGCTGCTGTAGGATTGGTTGATATTTCAGTTACTTGATGACTTTCTCCACTACTCCCATTGACCTGACGTTGTTTTTCATGTTCTGATCCTTTGGCGATTGATGCTGCAAAGGTTAAAATCTAAATTAAAACTCGACTCGTATCCAAAATTCCTTTTAATATTGTACCAAAAGTATATTTCATATCGTTTGCGTTATTGTCATACGTATTTCATGATACTAAATTGTTCTTCTGAATTGTAATTGTGGATACTGTAGTTTTATTGTAAATTTTTAAACGACCCGTAATATGCATTTATATACTTTGATTTTTCGCCCTCCTTCAGTTTTATTGCCGCGAAACATTAACCCTATACATACAACTAGAACAGGTTAGAGTTTTTGTGACCTCTTCCGTTTCATCTTTTTGCCGAGTCGCAAAAAGATGAAACGGAAGAGGTGTTAAACTGTTGAAAGTTGAAAGTGTTCAACTTCAAAAAATTTAAAACGTAAACTTTACAAATTCAATACAACATTCGCCAACAACCGACAATTTTCTGTAGGGTTATTTCGAATGGCTATTCCTAATTTTCAGAGGTGATAGAGAGAATGAAACATTATTTAGTAAAAAACTTTAATCCGGAAATACTGTACTGTGTAACGAGATACAACAATATTGCTGAAATTAAATCGCCATACTCTCAATGTGGAATGTAGCATTTTGGCTTTTTTTTTCCAGTTATAATGATTATTACTATCCCAACAATGTACAGTTACAGTATTATCAATGAGTCATAATATTTTCGTAATACATATTTATTTTCATTATATCTCGTTACGAAAGTATTTTTGGGTTATAGTTTCATTATTAAATGGTGTTTCATTACATACTCTCTATTACCTCTAAAATTTAGAAATAGTTATTGTCAATTACCTTGTACAAAAAACTTGCATATTAATACGTTCATTAGTCCGTATATTAATACGCAAAATATTTGAAAAGCTTATTTCCAAAACGTCTTAAATCCATAGACATAATTTTTAAAGAACAAATTTTTTATTCGTTTGACCATAGACTTTGCATATGACCGTGGTTTTTGAGAGTGCTTTTCAGTAGGAAATAATAAGTTTTGAGTCTTTAAAATAACATATTTGAAATCAGCTATGCACAGATGCAGGTTTAAGATGTCAGAGCCTCTTATCTTAAAAATAATTAAAATGGAGATAAGATGTTTTGAAAATACGCACATACAGTAGAACACCAAATACTTTCAAATTTAATATTAACAATACACTAAAAAATTACAACACTAATAGATGAAACCCATTCAACACTTATTAAATATGGAACCAAATTCCTTACAGAATCAAAAAACTAACTCCAACTAATAATACACAGAACTTCAACAAACAATCAGCCGAATATGTTAACTATAACTTTGATTAATATCATTAAGACATCATAAGTTTTACTCACAATTTAAAAGTTTACAATTAGTTAATCATCAGTCGCGTTGTATTGATGTTTGATGTAATAGTCCTTTTATATTTTAATCTCATGTTAGCTCAATTATAAAAGTTTTTATGTTTACAATTCTATTTTATGCTGTACTTTGATATATGCTTAATTTTGTCGATATTTACATTTCATGTCGTCATTAGTTGTTTAACATAAAATTTACATTAATTGTACGTAATTGACTCTTATTCGCAATTTACCAACTATGCTGTCCACTACTGTACATTAGCGAATATTCTCCGTTACACGCAACCTATCTTTGAAATGTAATTTTACTATTAATTTATATAGGCACATCTATTTTATTGTAACTATTAAAAGCTATATAGCATACTGTAGTGCAAGGTTCGTGAAACAATTCGACGCAATTATAATTTTTGTTTATTTATTAACTTTCACTAACTGCTTTGTTTATTTGTTTGTTTTAGTTTGTTATTGTTTTGTTTAGTTTTTGTTTGTTCATTTGTTTGTTTATTTATTTATAAATCATTAAAACTATTGAACGATACAAAATTTGTTTGTCATGCATAATTTAATTTTAAACATTAATCATACTCGATTGATTTTTTTTGTGTGGTTTTCATATGTTTTTTATTAATATAAGCAAATCTTTATTTCTGTTACTAGAGCATTCGTAACATTAAGCTAAACTCAACAAAAACTCAATAATATATTTAATGTATACGCACTGGTGGTGCGGGTTTTTAAGTAATCCAACGTTATATCATACTACCAGTATGTTAATGTGATATAGATTCAATTTTTTGTAGAAAGACTCTGTTCAATTGATTACACACGTCACTCAATGCATTACTTAAAATACGTTACAATATAGCAACGATGTATCAACTCTAAGAGAAAGTATTTCACTAAGTTTTTAATTGGCACAGTTTTTCTGGAACTTTGGAACTCTGGGCCAAAAATGTATACAATATTTGAATTTGAATAGAAAACAAGGATTGAAATAATCCTTGTCCTAGCCTGGGAACGATGCAATATTTCAACTATGCTACATCGTTAGAAAGCATATAATTGAATTACTATCCATTGACATTTAAAATTTATGACAACAACAAAAATACAATCACCTAGTAATAAACCGACACAACTCTCATTTTTGACTGACAGAATCAATAAGATTTTTTTCCTACCACAACCAGTATACTAACCAATATATGCTCGGTCAGTCAAAAGTATGAGTCATTCTGCATATGTTTTGCATAATTTTTTAGTTTGTGCTTACATGTTTAAGTGATGTATCTTTGGGTAGGGAATTTTAAACTTTATGCATCATTCTGATTATTTCTTACTAGGTGATTGTTTGCGTGTTTATCATTGCTAGAAAAGATAGGGAATTGTAAATATTTTACTTTTTGTTAGTTAAACCAGCATGATGAAGAAAAAACATCAAAACAATTTAAAGCACAATGATTGAAACTAAATGCAAGAACTTGGGCAAATTTATAATTTGGTACAAAATGACAAAAAAACTGTTTGATTCGTATATTTTTCTAGAAATTGCACTAATTTTCCACTTTTGATTATTTTTCAACGTTATATACAGTAATAGGATAATTTGAGTTCACATAAATGTTAGATATTCTTGCGATATGATATATGGCATATGATATTTGTATTTATTTATTTATTTATTTACTTAATGATTTAAATACACTATTGACGGAGTTGGTGTAAAAGGGTGTCAAGAAAAATTTTATACTTTACTTGCTTTGTTGTCTGTGGGCTACTTTACACTTCTTGCACTAACATCTTTGCACATTGTTGTTTTGGTCAAAATTTTGCTTTAAAAAAGTAGACTTGCACATTAACATATTTGAAAATGCTGTCAGGTCATTTTGACAAAAAGGTTGCATAACACTCTTTTACACCAGGCTCCAAAATTATATATTTGTAAGGCTGATACATCGTTACATAATTGAAAATATTTAAAATGTTTTTTAAGTATTAATGACTATAATAAATGTCAAGCTACCGTATAAAAACTGTGACCCTGAAATTAAATAACAAAACAAGTTAAAAAAGTAATATATATAAACTAAATATCGATTAGGCAATTTATTCTACACTACATAAACAAAGCATTAGCAACAATAATTTTGTAAATTTTAGAAATTAGTTCATGAACAACATTAGTTCATACTTTACCTAAGAGTAACATTAGCACAAAGCACAAACATGGCATGTTGGTGGCAGGATAACTCTGCTCTGATGCTTAGCAACTAGAACAGAGTGAGTTCAAGTGCAAAGACATCAATAACTCTTATCGACGATTTCTCACGTCTGGTATTTCCAGCTACAAACTGAAGTTAGTGCTTATTAGCAATGCAAATCAGTTCGACCTGAGCGTCTCTAAGTTTACAGTTTGTAAACTTTTTATGGTCTACCCAAACGTACAAACCAACCAGGTTACAGGCTACTGAATGTCTGTTGGGTTTTTGTCCCGGGAATTGATTTTCATGGAAACTTCAGAGATAATATGGTTCAAGTTGAAACAGTTGTTATAATGATATAATTATCAACGATGATAGAATAAAATATTGATTTCTATTATGAAATCAATAATTACAGTAATTGAGTATACAGTATTTATACTGGTGGAGGATACATTATTATGGTGGAGAATGTTATGAAAAAATATTTATCGTGTGCTTTTAGACTTGCATTATGGTAAATTAAGTATCACTTCAATGTGCATAACGTCATTCATGACTCATTGGAGTTGGTTTTTTTATGAACATTATACTTTTTTACTTAAATTACATATACACTCCATTTCATTCCCTAAAAAAATTAATGCATTTTACTATTATTGAATTTTGTGTTGCAATAGTAAAAACCAGTAGAAAAAAGCCTAGACTCTTTTATACTTATTTACTTTTCAATCAAACTACTGTTTTATGTTATTGTTAATGTTTCATTGAACTTGGCATAAACATTGTCTCTGTTTGTTTCAACTTTTTTGAAATCATAATTAACCGACTTCCCTACGCTCTAAAGTGCTGAAATGTGGTACACACCTTAATGGCGTGAGACATTTGATTCAACTAACATTTTATGGGCTATGTCGTTCCCTTCCCGAGTTAAGGCAATCGTCAAAATCGTTAACAGAAATGCAAAGTTGCATTGAACAATCTACAAAAAAAAAATACAAAATTTAAACTAAATATAAAATTGATTGTATTTTTATGAAAAAAAAAACAACTTAACTTGAACATGTTTCAAGGCACTTGGCCTCATTGTCAGCAAGTTTCTGCGGTAAGTTCATATAATATAAGTGCTGACAACAATGATTATCAGTGTTGTCAGCACTTACCGCAAAAACTTGCTGACGATGAGGCCAAGTGTCATCATGAAACATGTTCAAGCTCAGATTTTGTTGTTTTGTTGTTTTTTAAATTAAAAACAAAACAAAACAATTTAAACAAAAAAAGGGCAATTTATTACTAAAACGTTTTTTAGACTTTAACAAATTTTTATATTATTACCAATATTTTGAGCCAAAAAAATTTATTTTTTGAGAAACATTTTATTTTAAATATTCCTTCAGTAAAATTGTAGTTTTTTCCTATTATAAATATAAGACTTGACAAACGAAAAACCATTGTTTTTGTTAGTCACACTTTTCATTTCACTTATTTTTGTTTTCAACTAATAAAAAACCCGTTATGCAAAAATGAACTCGAGATTCACCAGTTCATAAAGTTAACTGTACTTGTAATGATAAACTTCAACTTCTCCACTCTCAAATACATAATGGTTTGATTTTGGTTGTTTGGTTATGAGTAGTTGTCCGTTGGTTGTGGTTCTGTATTTGTCATGTTTATGTGTTTTTATGTTTATTGAAAAAAACCGTGATCAAACCTTTAAAAAAGGAAGGACGTTGGTTTTGTTTATTTGCACCACCCAGTCAGTTACCTGTGGTAAGTTTGGTTTTTCATCTTAGTTATGTACCTCTAATGTTATGCTGCATAAGCTGTAAAAAATGCGCTCTGTTCTGCTAAAAAGCCTGACAAAGCTGTAGCAAAGCGCTGTGTTATGCTGGAAAGCCCATAAACGTTGCAGCAACCATCGTTAAACACTCACAAGGGAAGGTTCCGACATATAGCTCGCACCCAGAGAAGTGATATATATTTTCAAGTACTGTTCTATAGTGAGTAATAATCACTTAAAACTTGCCTACAGAAATCAAGTATACTATGTTTTAGATGTTTTTGAAATTTTTTTAAATAAAAATTGACAAAGGGGTGAACACGAAACTTGTTTGATTTTGATTTAAACATTTAAGTTTTAACAAATTTAATGCAGGAAGCGTAACATTTAAAACTTAATACAGGAAGTATTAATATTTTGTGCTTTTATAAATATGATACTTGTATATGATAAGTAGCAAGTACAGTACTGCACTTTTAGATGGAGTGTAAGTTAAATACTGTATATATTACTGTATATTGGGAGGAACAGTCAACTGCAAACTGTATTTTTTTCATATTTTATTCAAAACTAGTATTTGTCATTTGTTATAGATTTTTAACTTCATTTTTCAAATAGACAAGAGCAATGTATATTTTATACGCTTTATATTAGCTTCACTTGCAAGTTTGTTAGCTTGTAAGTTTGTGAATGAGCTGGGGTATGAACGTATATTTTTATAGTACTCTCTACCTTTGTAATATACTGTATAGTTCAATGTATCAAAAATTGCATCAAGTGAGAAACACATAACTCGAAAACCGCATAAGTTCATTGCAACAAAAATCGCACGAATCGAACAAAATTGCAGAAATTAAAAGTGAAATGACTCAAATGTCGCAAAAATTGAGTCTCACATTACTCAATCACATTAACCTAGATTTGCATAAATCGAAATTCGCATAAATTAAACTTTGCAGAAATCGAAAATGGATTAACTCAAAACTCGCACAAATCAAATATCAAATTTTTTTAAAGATCGCATAAATCTAAATTCGGATAAAGCGAAACTATATAAAGCGTATTTTTAAAGAACATTTTCTTATTTTTGTTTTACGCAATAGCGTTATGTTTATTCACAAATCTTTATCGTGATCGGATTTAGTCTGACTCTTAAAGGCATTAAATTTTCGACGCGAAGAGACTTGATTAAACAATAAAATAATTTAAAATGTTTAAACGGTTCAGAGAAAAAAATAATTTAAAAAAAATATATATTTGAATCTGTTTTCAAAATTTGCTCATAACTGTTCCATGAATAATTTTTCTGCGCTCAGTACGTTTACTACGATTGATAAGAAAAATAAAGCGAGAAAAGGATTGTATTTAGCTTTGTTTTCTTTGGACCCATTATTGTTTCCAAAGTCATTAGAACTTTTTCCTGTAGTTTTTTTGTTTGTGGTAGTTTTGCTTAAAGTGCTTTTGCCGGATTGTAATGGCTGAAGGTCCATTGGTTCATTCGCTAAACTGAAAACAATAATAAATTTAAATGTCAAACTAACAAATATTTAAAACCAACATTTTCAAATTTGTTTATAACATCTCTGAGTGAGTCGTTTATAAATCTTGTATGTTTACTACAAGATTTACGGTATACTGTATAACATCACAAATAATGAGACGTGAAGTTAACGTGGAAAAACAAGTAAAACAAATTAGAAGCCAATCTATTAATGAATCGAATATCGTACCAACATGTTCCAAGTTTTTTTCCGATCCAGTATTAAATGTTACATTTCATGCAAAACTTTGATTATATCTATACAGGGTGTTTTTACACTATCTTTCATATACGGAGGATGTTTTGTTCCAAAATCAAACGAAGTTAGGAAGCGTGTTCGTGTGGTTTTTCTAAACAAAAAATGTCACACCATGTGTGAATAAGTTTTGTATCCGAAATATGGACAAAATATAATGTAATGATATTTCAATGCGATTTCATTTCATACTAATAAAATAGTAGATGATCATCACATGATCATCTAACTTCATAACCTGTGAAGTTAGCATAGCGTTTAGTATGCTAACTTCGAGCAACAAATTGTCCATGTCTCGGAAACGAAACAGAATCGACACATACTGTATTATAGTATATATAAAATAAAATTATTTAAAAGAACCAACACTGAACGCGCTGACAATTTTCAGTTCGTGATAAAACACTTTCTATAAATTGATTTCCTAAACGTTAATAGTTTAATAAGTTATAAGTTATAAGACGTCAAAGCTCTGATAACTATTACAATGCTAATAGTTATATTCTATAGTACATCATCAACCTAAAAAAAACACATTTAAAGCAAAAATTAATTAAATGAACTATGATTCGATGTTCTTGAAGCGTTTTGATGTTAAGAATTTGCTTCTTCTTTGAAAGAACCTCTTCCTTTTGTAAATATGAACCTGTTCGTCCGAAGTAAGATCAATTTGGAAAACAGCGACAATGAATTTCTTCCAGTGATTGTGACGATTTCATTTTTGGAGTAGTAAATATTTTTAGTAAGTATCGATACAAGCCATTTTATTATCATCTTGTTGAACGTGCAGTTTGTTTCGGATTACAGCACCGCAATTAGCTGATCACTATCAGCTTTTGATACGTATTCCAGTTTTTATAGTAAATTTCCCGTGTATTGGTACACATACGGCTCACCCTTTTCAAATCCGTTCAACGTATGGATGTTGAAAATCCATTTCTTATGACCATGAAGCTTAACTTATCTGCCGTCTCTAAACAATACACGCGCTAAATGACCTAACAAGAGAATGTAAAGCCATAAACATTTGTTTCTTTCATACTCCATTCTTTTTACGTATATAACCCTACTTTTATGAGGAATGAACTTCCGTTTCCATTAAAAAAAATAGGTATTCCCTGTCAACATCAAAAGTGTATCGATTTATGTCTTCACTATAATAAACACTTTTTAATCACGTGTTACATTC
>JAQIWH010007440.1:0-11460 GCA_034695005.1 Cryptops parisi
ATACAGGGTGTTCCTAAATTCACTAACTGGAATATTAGGCGAATTTCAAATCAATTTTTTTCAAGAACATCATAATACACATATGTTTATACAAACCAAACGACTGTATAGGCATAGTCACATTGTGCTACAGCTTTTCATACATTGAAGGGCCTGGTGTAAAAGGGTGTTAAATAACAATTTCACAAGGAAAACGCGTTTAAACATCTGAATGTGCTTTGCTGTTTATGCGCTAGTTGCCACTTCTTGTACTAATATCACTGCACATAGTGTTGTTTTGCTCAAAATTATGCGTTGAGAATGTAGAATTGCACCTAACACATTCGAAAATGCTCCTAGGTCTATTTTGAAAAAAAAATGTCACGTATCACCTTTTTACACCAGGCCCTTCAATTTATTCATAATAACTTTTATTTGAAAAAAAATAACTCCTGAAATGCTTGCGAAAGGTTTTATAATGCAACTTAATATTAGCTGTGCAAAGTTCCACAAATATTTTTACTTTAGTGTTGTGTAGAAACAAATTCCCAATCAACAGACACTAAAATAGAACGCTTTTAGTTGTTTGTGTTTTATTTGCGTATATAAATCACCCCATTAATAGCTGGTGACAAATAAGACAGCACGGTTGATTTTTTGAGGGTGAAAATAAAAAACAAAAAAACAAAACAAAACCACACAAAAACCAAAGTGTCGTTTGAAATCACAAGTTTTTAAAGAGCGCGTAGAAGTAGGACAACGTTTTTCGTGCTCAGTGGGAGAGGAGGCACTCATCATCACAATTGTCTCGTACGATGGTATCTCACTTTGAAACAAATGTTCTAAATTTAACCTGGAAACCGAGGAGGAGGAAGAAGAAGAAGAATGCTCGACATTTTCTACCTCCTGCAACGCACTTGTTTTAAGATGTCTTTTTATTTGTGGCAAAAATTCGTTTTGTACAACATGACACGGTTCGTGCGCAAAACGAGAAATGATGGTAACAACACTCAAACGAAAGAATGTACACACATAAATAACTTGAGCCAAATCACTCGCTAACATTTTTTTTTTAACAATATACTTATACTATATCGACTACCGCATAGGCATTATCTAACCTGGCTGCAAATTGGCTGAATTTATTCCACAATTACTCGTATACAAATATTAACGGATCATTTTTTGGTGACTTTTGGATACTATTTTTTGTTGTAAAACTCTTAAACATGCTCCTCTGGGGGTATGTAATAAAAATAAAACCATCGTCACGTCACCAATAAAGGTCATTGAAATGATAGATAGTGGTACAGGAGATCCTCGATTTATGATAGGATTACTTTCTCGTGAGTAGAAAATTATATAAATCGCATAAAGGAAATTTTCATAAGTGTGGCAAGACCTCAGTTCTGTCATTTGTGCATTACCGCAAAAAAATGACATACAATATAATTAAATATAAGTAAATGTACGTATTGTATAAGTAAATGTTCTCGTAAAATACCGGGATTCCTCTGGTAGGCCTACCATGGTATGCGAAATCATATACACTGTACTTGCATAAATCGTAATTTTATTTTCCTTACACCGAAGCATCGTTTGTTATTAACTGAATATATACACACAAATCATATATACAAGTGGTTTTGTATTTTCCCATAAAAATATAAAACATACGGGATTGTAATTTTGCGCGAGTATTAAACTAGTACAGAGTATGTGAAAAAATATGTTAACACTCACTTGAAAAGAAGCATTTATTGTAGTCAACATTAACAGAAATCAACATTTATCATATGGAATATTACGTCTGTTAATGTATGTTTGTGGACCTCAACTTGTTATAAATTATCAGCAACAATAGAAAACGATTGAAAGTACATTTAACGCCCTGACTGTAGAGTTCCCTGGGAAAAGAATGTTCCCTGTAATTTGAACATAATAATACACACCTAGACTAGACCGTGACTTACTGTCTTACTGTACAATAAACCATCACTAGACTTATATAATGAATGAAAGTAGCATAAGTGTACTAAGTAATAATAGTAATGATACAGGGTCAGTCAAAAAAAGCTGTTACGTTCCTATGGGAAAACGGTGCATGGTGAAAATGGCATAGGTAATATGCAATACATATCCATTATGGATATCCATATACATTCGTATCCAATATTCATATTTTATTCATATTCACTATGGATATTCATAATGATTGTCAATATGGACATCCATAGTGTTTATCGACATTCATGGTAGATATGGATATAAAGATGGATATGTCCATAATGGATATGAAAATGTACAGTACAGTATCTGAATATTACCTATGCCATTTTTAGCCTGCACAGTTTCCCCCACAAGAAAGTAACATCTGTTTGACTGACCCCGTATAATGCACTCTTAAGTGATAACAGTATGTATAATACTGAAACGTGACATTTTTTCATGGTTTCTGTTAGTCAATGCTTTTATATACACTAACCATATACTATAGTAGTGAACTGTATAGATGATTTACCAATAACAAAAGCTGAATTCTATCAAAAAAGATCTGTTTTTTTATATAATATTCACATAAGTATTATTTTCAATTCCAGATGACAACGTGTTCGCTTCGACACCGTCACCAACTCCACCGCCACCCGTGGTGTCGAGAGGGGGTCATTCTGGACCATTGCCGGACGTGATTCAACCACGCCCCCGGCTCGCCACGTACCCCTTGTTGCAGTCGGCATTGCGTTCCTTCGCTGACAACTCTGTGGCAGGAGGACATCATCAAGACGACGACACTCCGGTGCAAAACGTGGGACGCGAGTTGCGTCGTCTGGCCGACGTGTTTAGGCCCCTTCCACCGCCTCCACCGCGACAACGTCGATACACGTGGAGCGTGCAGGTGAGCTTCACCTTGCCTCAACCCCCCTTCACCTCTCTGCTCATTAACCCCCACCTTTGGTCGCGTCATCTGTTCGCGTTGGCTCGAAACACGATTCGCGTTACGACCAAAGTCATATTGAGTGTCGTCAGATTCTGTGCGTTGATTCGCGAGGAGATAGTGAATAGTGGGTGATGAAAAGAAAACAAAATTTCTCGATCTCACAACACTCCCTCCATCGGGGTGATATACTGAGATTATTAAAAAAAAGATTGATATCTATGGAGGTGGGTTAACCTCTCTGGGTGGGATGTCGGGATTGATTTCGTTGGTGACGACAGTGGTAAACGATTAAACGAATGGTAAACGAATGCATAAGATCTTTAAGTAGCTTTTAGGATTGGAAATAAGGAATAGTAAGGGAATTTGTATTTAATACGAGTTTATAAAAAAAATGGATACCAAAATCCATCGTACAGGATGAGATGGGCTCAATTTTTTGTTGTTGTTAACGATGATATTTACAGTATTCTAAATAGCTAGCAATGGCTATTCTGGTCTCTTTTTTTGTTTTAGACCTTTTTGCTTCTAATATTTCGATTTTTTTCTTGTTTCTTTCTGTTTTTCTTAATAGATAAAAAATATCGACTGGCATTGATTCGCTTTCAATGATTTTTTTTTCTATTTCTCATAATATACATATATACAAAATTATTGGCACGATTTTTTTTTTTCAATATTGTTTTTCTGTTTTTCATAATATATAATAAAAAAATAAATTGACACGAAGTATAAATGTAATGAGAACATCAATTTATATTTCGTTGAATTATTCAAAACCAGTAAATCTCTACTAATATTGTAAAGTTAACTAGTTACAGTACTAGTGAATTGGTCACAACTATTGACTAATTACTGTACCGTACATGTAATTATAAACCAAAGAATTGTTTCATAATGCCAACATTGTATTGTTTTGTACAAATTTTCTCTTTATTTTTTTTTATGAAAACAACATGATTTATTTTTTACGTTTCAATTCGATATATACTTTATTTGTAATTAAAAATTGAATTAAAATTTTTCTTCAATGTTCACAGAAACTTGCCCATTCACTTGTTTCAATATAAGTTGTACATTATAAGTAAATTTTATGTAAATATAATTGTTCTTTAAATTAGATACTGTAAATATAAATTTATTAATATTTTCATTGAAGCCTTATATAACAGTACAGTAAGTCCGGTCTAGTATTGTACACATCTGAAAATTATGACCCGACTAACAATAGGACCACCTTGAAACATACCAAATATATAATAGACATGTACGTGAAACATAAATACACACTATATACAAACAACTTTCGGTCTACAAACAAGTTCCATTTCAAGACGTTGTTCGCTATACGTTTTCTTCGTCATGTATATCTTGCATTCTTGAGCTTTTACACGACGTAATGTATACATTAGCAACCATTTTAAAGTATTATAACCCATGTATTAAACATTGAATGGTGTATAATTACAGTATGATAAGCTTAATTTTAATGTTTATCGTATCAGGTACGTAACGTAAAATAAAATACTTAAAGACTGAAAACACAAGATACCGGTATTAATTGTGATGTTCGGGAATCGAACGTTTGTAAACCGAGAATTCTCTATACCTAACACGTTTATTTAGAGTTGATACTTAAGTGATTCACCCCAATACACTGTATATTGCGCACTTGAACAAACACAACTCAATGCAAACAACAAAAATCGTACACCACTCACAAAATGTCTATAAATAAAGTTTCCATCTATCCAATCATAACAAACAAACTCTCAAGTTATCTGCAATTAGTGTAGTTAGCAGCAAATTCGGTTCAAAGTGTGGAACAGGGCGTCTGGTGCTAGGCCACACTGGTCCCTAGTGGCACAATGTTTTACGACCAAGATTGATCAAGTGGATCATTAGACCCCTCGATGACCCCCTCGACTGAGACACACTAGTGGACCACCGAGACAACAAACGGATAAGAGGTACGACAGGGTTATCAGTGCTTGTCTTGTCTATGTCTTGCCAGACCATTAGCCTTCATCGTCGGTACTACTTACTGCACAGGCAGCCTACCAAACTGAGTTTGGTTTGCCAAAAGTATCCTTTTTTTTTTACCCCTGACGACTCTTATTGGTTGGGCGGTTAACATCACAAATCAAGCAAACAATCAAGAGTGCTTTTCCGATAACATCAGTCCCCAGAAGAGACAATGCTTCGTGTTCTTTATTTATACCCGTGGTGTCAGCGTTTCCAAAAGAAAGACCCTTTCGCTAAAGTAGTGCTACAAAAGTTTTTGGAAGTTCTCCTACAATGTTTCGAATACTGTACCGAAGTCGAAAGTCAAAAGTTTTTGTCACGTACAGAATGGTATGTTTCCTACAAGATGAATACCCAAAATACGTATTTTACAAATCAAATCCTTTTATAGTTTTATTTACACCACAAACTCGATCCGAATGTGATGGGACCAAGCCTATTTCGGATAAATAAAATTCGGATAATCCGGAATTTCAATTCATATGCCCATTTTTTAAAAAAACGCCAACAACGTTAAACAAGTCAACAAACGTTAACATTTATTAATAGACAATATGCATGTAAAGTATTAACTTAAAATCATTTGTTTGATAAAATATCAATAGCTATTGATTTTTCGATAATGTATCGATTTTTAAGAAATTACATATTTTACCAAATTCTGGATAAACCGAAATTTCAGATAATCGAGATTTTACAGTGTATATAATTTACAACAACTGTCACTTTATAGTTGTATAGTACTTTGAATTATGGGTTAACTTACATAGCCAAAACGTTTCACTTCAGTATAATCTATTACAAAACTAGTTGGTACTCAACAAACATCATCCCGCCAGCCATCCACATTTTCCGAAGAATTGACATATTCACGATTTAACAATATCTTCGATTAGACTTCGATACTAATAATTAAAAAAACAACTATTAAGATAACATTATAATTTGTTGATCCAAACCTTACGGTCACGGGTAATCCAAACCCCCAAATGTTCCAAAATATACACACAAAAAAAAATAGTGCCTCATTTGACGTTTCACTCGTTTCTTGGCAACGGAATGAACCACCTGGAGTGTCCGGAAATGCGAATTTTAGACGAGCAAGCATGATTCACTCTTTCAACCTTTGAAACTTATATAGGTGAAGTGAAACGCCCAATGGGGTTCCCTCCTCCCTTGAAATTGGTGGAAAGTTTGCACCTGCGTTAAACAACCCACTTTCATTCTCGCTGCCCCCTCTTTATTATATACTTGTGTTTGTTGAATTTCGATTTGGTGCGTTTGTTGTTCGGAACAATCGTTCGATCGCTTACTATAAGCTTCACTGACACAAATAGATCTATTCGATGTGTCAAACACAGAATTAATGATTTTCACATCTCACCACGACATCGATTAGGCTTCTCGTCATTGAATACAGAACTATTAGTAAAACTATTATTTGTTTACAGAAATAGGTTTATTCGATCATTAACGAAGGCATTGTTAACTTTCCCCGTTTTATTCGTAGGTTCATTGTATGATATAATAATAATAACTGGCACAATGTTTCGAAGTCCAATCGAAAAATATACATGTTTTGAACTTTGACATACAGTAGTTTTAGAATAGAGTAATCCCTCGTTAACCGCAAGGATTATTTCTTTAGTAAGTACCACGGTTCAACCTACTTTATATACTCGTGTAAAAGTCAATTTTTATAACCATTTTTTAAAGGTTATATTTGTAGGCACGATTATTCCGTGGATACTAATTTTGAGGGGCTGAAATTCATGGTTTAATTTCAGTTCAAAATTTAATTACCACAAGCCCAGTTGATGTATAAATCAATTAAGAAGATGTATAAAAATCATAAAAAAAATTTTTTGCTGTTTACACAAAATATTGGAAAAAGTTCAAAACCTTCAACTGTATTTGAGCAATATATTGTATTACTATCTACCTGAAAGCTAGGAGTATGAAGTACATTATTGTACCTGCAAGAAAATGTAGACCGACTTTTACATGTACGATATGTACGAAAAATCACTAATTTTGTAGTCAAAAATTGAAAACTCATTTCTAAAACGTTTTATCTCCACTTTTAATCATTTTTTCGTGGATAAAAGGCTCTGACAACTATTTGTGCATCACTGATTCCAAATATGTTATTTTCAAGACTCAAAACTGATTATTTCCTACTGAAAAGCACTCTCAAAAATCACCTTTACTTGCGAAGTGTATTGTCAAATGAACAAAAAAAAAAAAAATTGCTTCCTGAAAAATTGTGTTTCCTGGAATTAAGACTTTTTGGAAATAAGCTCTTCAATTGTGGATCAACGTTTACACGATATTGAATATTACTTGAGTTATGAGTACATACGATAAATAGAATCTGCAGGGAAAATAATAAAACCTAATCAACTACTACACATCATAACCAAGAATGGAAGGGCTTCGGACAATATGATGAAAAGCCACATACTAGAACTTGTTCAGGAGAGACGTTTTTCTGGTGAGAAACTCCGACATAGAGCACCATACTCAGCAACAAGGTGATTTTATATACTGTATAATGCTACTATTTTCTTGGACATCCAGGAAGTGATAAAGTGGAAAGTTAGAAACGGTACTGAAAAATAGTTTAATGTAAAAAGACGTCATTTTTGAAAACCAGTGTTGCCAATCAATATATTGCCCGGAGCTCTTCAGTTAAAAAATAGTGTAGTTAAAAAATTATGTAGGATACAATACTCAAAAACTTCTGTTTACCAAACTACGAATAACAAGGAATAAGATAACTGTAAACGTTATCTTACGAGCTAACGAGCTATGTGAAGGGGGTATTGTGAAAACCGCTGGTGGTTATTTCTATATATATATAAATGTCTGGGTCACCCAATGTAAGATGGCAGCGATTGCACACTCTTTACGACGCCAGAGTTATGGATCATAAAATAAGTGTCCACTGAAAGGGAAGGCGCGTCGACTAACAGTTCATGAAATCAGCAGTCTCTGCTCCAATAAAGGCGGCCGTAAATTTTGTTTTATGTTTTGATCCTGCCCGGAGCATGTGTCGAAATAACAGTGGACGTAAACTTGTGCTGCGACTCATTTTGCACGGGGCGATGACCAGAGATGACGCTGTGAATTAATTAGCCGGATAACGGGTTTCCAGTCGACCAGCGCAATTGAACTTCAATTATTATGACTTCGAAGAATACCCCACTTTTGTCATAAAGTCTTCTCGATTAAATAAATAAATAAAAACTGTAATAATAAAAAGTTTTTCAACAACGTTTTAATGACCAACAAACCCAAATAATAACTCGTAATCGCTAAAATTTTCTCTTCCGTATAAAGAGAGTAGCGATCCTAAAAACGACAATAATAAGCTAAATAACTTAAATGTAAAATTCTCAATCGGTACTTAAAATTTTTATTATGAACGATCATATCACCGTGTATAGTTTCTGATATCTAATTTTTTTTTCGGGAATCGTAAATTTTGTAGGGTAGCAATGAAATCAATTTCTCCGTGCATCCTATTCTTTTAAAACATTCAAATTTTATTTTATTGTGGTTTATTTTCGATGACAATTAAATTTAGATTCTATAAAAATTCTGCCAGGTTATACTGCAACGCAATCAGCTTTTGAGTCAATGGAATCTTTGAGTTTAATTTAAACTTTTGATTCCAATTCATCAAATGTAAACGAAAATTTAATTTCTTTTGACATCAAAAAATGTCTATCGATTTGACGTTTAAATAATAGACATAAAAATGTGTATTATTCTATTTGTATTGAACCAAGTCCAAATACCCCTCGTTTTACGCGAGGGATGCCTTCTGGGAGATTCGCGTAAAACTAAATTTTCGTGTGTCATTTTCCCATGTTTATTTCGTTTTTTGAGCTATTGTTTTATTTACGTTTAATTGGTTTTTATGCGTACAATATTTATTTTAAGATTTAGGATTAGTTAGATTTTTGGAATTGACTTGGAAAAAATCACCAACTCACGTTTCGTTTAATCTTATTTTCCAGCGTATGAATTTGTACACATGATTTGTACAAATACATGTCTTGTATACTTATTTATCGTATGCTACGATTTAATTTTTAAAAAGACTTAGAGAAAAGCATATAAGATGTTAAAAAACATGTACTGTACATTAAATATGCTTTTTAAGCATGCGCTTCATATACTAGCATATAGCGTCCGCTATATTGGTTTTTAATTAACAACATATAGGAAGTGACACTCGTGAGATTAAGATGGACCCATAGACACCTCATTAAAAAAAATCCATCCAGCCATTTAACCTGTAGGAGGGTCTAAAAAATAATGGATATTTGGCATATAGCGTCCGCTATATTGGTTTTTCATTAACGCCATATAGCCAGTGTCACTCGATAGACAAAGAGACAAATCCATAGACACCTCATTCATTAAAATCCACCGAGTCGTCTTGTTTTTGTTTGTAAAAACTCACAAGTGAAGCTAATATAAAAAGTATAAAAATCTAATTTGCGTAAAAAAAGGGGGTAACCTGTATTCGTATTCAATGCTGAAAATTTATTATAAAAAGTATACCATATTAATTCCTTAAACGTTCACAAATCTACAAAAATTAGAAAATTGCATATTAATTTCGAATATTCATTTGGATGTTCACTTGTCAATCTTTTCTCATCAATAATACCACATTCATTCAAATGCGCCAGACTCGAGCTACCAACACAGCACAGCAGCAGCCTTGGCAATTTGGTGGGTGACAAACAGTATTACAACAGCATACCCAATATAGGCAGTCATCTAGTATTGCGGTAATAGCTTTTTTTCCCATTGAGATTCGGTCCTTCTCGGAACGTTGGCGCCGGGTGGCTGCACAAGTGGCGCCACGTTAATTCCGACAATTCCGCGAAATTTCCTCCTTCCGACTAGCTACTGAAAATCAACGACGACAACAAGAGATACGATATGGTCCTCTCACTTTATGTACTATTATGTGCTCTCTCTTGCAGCACACAATCGGCGATAAACACGGATTCCCTAATTTACTGCTCGACCAGTGCGACTAACTCAACCCGTTAAAAAAGAAGAAAAAATGGGAACAAACCCCTAGATGATAATAGTAGTTGCTACTTTATACTACCACAATACATTGAGTAAAAAAAATTATTTATAAAAAATAAAAGGGAGAAGATCTGTGGTGGTACCTCAAACCTAGTAATCAGTGCTGCTAGCCCCAGCGACGACCCATCAAACAATTGCCCGCCTCCTACTCCGCCTACGACCCTCGTGTTATTACTTCACCTTGATCATGATGCTGAAATCTTTTGACTTTCTTATTACAAACAACAACAACTTTGGAGTAGAACTTAATACGTCAGATGATGATGATTCGCGAGGTTCACTGAACGCGACCGAATAATAATGACGAGCGTTTTTATCTTTTCAGCCGATCACTCGATGAGCCGTGAATCAATAGAGTTGAAAGACATTTAATTTTTTGTTATCTTCGTCTGCTACTGCTTGAGACGTTAACTCATTAACGGAAGCTCGTGATGGTGGCGATGATAATACAAAATTAAAATAAGCGTGAGAATGAAACAAAAAATTATATATCATTGTATAATGAAGAAAACCGTCACGTTCGTAACTTATGTTTTATGCAGATTGCCGTTTGTGTAGGTCTCTTATGTTACCTAGTTTAGCAAGTGAGTAATGCATTCGTGACCTATACTTGTATACACAGGGTGCTTCTTCTCAAGCGAGACAGAGAAATATCTTGTCTAGATACGTCGATTATAGTCATATAGAATATGATCAGAATATCCGGGGCCAATCCAATGATGCCATTTTCATGACTTCAAAATTAATTTTAAAGGTCATCGCATTGAAAACCATAAGTCAAATATGAGTTCCAATTGGCCAAGACCAAAACGTTGTTTTGATCAAAAGTACCTGTAAATGCAAACAAGATTGGCCAAGACAGTATTATGGTTTGGAGCACTTTTTCTTATTTTGAAGTTCGTTCACTGGTCCAAATGGCAGAATGGATAAAGTTAAATGTCGAGTATCGTATTGTTGTCATATGCATGTATTCGATATGATACAAACTCTAAGAACCCTGCCAGGTTCGTAAAAAGTTGTTCACCAGATAAACACGTCATTGTGATCAGTCGGCCATCCAAATCATCTGATTTGAACCCCATAGAAAATGTATCAAATGACTCAGATGCTTTATGAATGACCGTAACTATGCGTTATGCAGAATGACCGTAACTCAGATGCATTATTTCGAATTGTAATGAAAATGGACTTCCCTGTGGTTAAATATGATTAAAAAATATGCTGAATCAATGCCCAAATGATATAATTAAGCGAATGGATACCTCACTAAATATTAAATCTGCTTGTTTCCAATTAATTGTCTGATGTAAATTGTACCATATTTGGTTTAGGTAGGTAGGTACTTGGGGTTTAACGAGGGCACCGACTGGCTTTTACAGCTATGTCATTTGGCCCTCAGACTT
>JAQIWH010007441.1:0-11460 GCA_034695005.1 Cryptops parisi
TGATTTGTAAGTTTATAAAGGTGGGTAGCAAATTTGAGATGTGGGTCTAGCCAACAGCCCAGAATTTTGACTGGTTTATTTTCCTTAATATTGGTATTCATGAAAGTAATGATATTAGTTTTTAATGGATTTAAGAGAATGGAAAGGTTAGAACACCATTGTGAAACTTTTTCAAGATCTTGTTTAATAAAAGTCTGGAAAATGTGTTGTTCGAATATGGAGTAATGATACAGTAGGAAATTATCATCAATATAGGAGAAAAGAATAGCATGAAGAGGGAGTTGATAAATGGAATTTGTAACTATATGGTAGAGGAGGGAACTTAGAACAGTACCTTGTATTACGCCGTTAGAAGAAATGGTTGTAGTTTGAGATAATGCATTAATTTGGAAGGTACGATTGCTTAAATAGTCTTTTAATAAATGGAGGGTATTGTTGGAAATGCCTAATCGAATACAAGTGAGGAGAATGGAATTTCGGTCGAGGCTGTCGTAAGCCTTGCTGATGTCGGTAATAAGGAGGGATACGCCTATAGCATTTGGTCTATATTTATGAATAATGTTAAGGTAGAGAGTTTGAAGAAGATTGATGCAGGGCTTGTTTTTGACTGATCCGTAGGAATGCTCATGGCATATAGTTTCGGATAGTAGCTTTAATTCTTGAAATAAAATTTTATCAATAATTTTCGATAAATAGGGTAGGTTTGCAATAGGTCTAAATGATGTAAATGAATCGACTGGGCCACCTTTATATTTGGGGAAAATGTTAGCTGTTTTGAGGATAAGTGGATAATGCATAGTTTCCTGGATAAGTTTAACGAGAGATGTCAATAAGTCAGCAAAAATAGAGATACCTATTTCTTTGATAACAATATGATTGATGACATTAGTTGTGTCTGATTTTTTGTTGGTTTGTTGGTTTGAAAAGATCAAAATAATGTTAGATTTAATAGTATTTGCATCTATAACGGTAGGGGAATCTTGGATGTTTATGATGTTTATGAGAGGTGCGTTTTTGGATTTGCTGTTAGGATCGGTGCACCATTTTAAAAATGGATCAAATTGGGATGGGTGGAGAGCTTTTGGGGAAGGGTGAGTGTTATTTTTTTTAAAATTTCCATATAAAGTTATTTTCGCCAATGTATGTGCGTTTTGCGTTGCGAATAGATTGTTTATAAATGGTTGAATTTGCTTTTAATTCGCTAAGGTTGCTTTGACCTGAATGAATAATCCATTTTTGATATGAGTTATCCAGATGTTGTTTAAGTGTAGTCAATGTGGGTTTCCACCAGGAATTTTTATAATTATGCTTAATGTGTCTTTGTGTAATCTTGAGACCATATGTGATGAGAATATGGTGCAGGCCCAGGTAAATGTTAGCAATGTACTTGTCAACATTACCGTTGGATGCCACTAACCATTTTATTTTGGATACTCTTCGACCAACTCCTGGCCTACTGCCTGCCAGTTAACATAGTGATAATTGAAGGAGTAGGACTTTAAGATGTCTTGGGGTTTAAGAGAAAGAGTATTGTTTAAGAGTAAAGAGATTTGTATCATGAGATGATCTAACGGATAGACAAAATGTGATTTGATGTCGGTCACGTTAAGGTTTTGGGTAACAAAGATCTGATCTATGGTGGTTGTGGAATTGCGTGTAATACGAGTAGGAATATCTAAGAGAGGATAACAATGATGGCCAGCAAGCAGGGAAACAAGGGATGCAGTTCCATAATTGGTTACGTCAAAAGGTGTATTAAAATCTCCGGCGATTAAGGTGCTGGGAGTAATTTTAAAACAGTGGGTAATAGTATCTATAAGAACTTCAATAGGGATGTAATTTGGTCGATAAATTAGTAATATATCGATCTTATGGGGGAAATTAGAAAAAATATTTATTTGTAAAATATCTAGGCCGTTAGAATTATATCTAGTGATAAAAGTGGATACGATTGACTTAAGAACCATGATAGCTACGCCACCACCACGGCTTTGTCTATTGCTGAGATAGGTATTATAACGATCAGAGCACATGGTAAAGTCATGTTGGTCTATGGTAAGCCATGTTTCTGTGATTAAAACTATATGTGGTTTTAGACTTGCTATAATACCGGTAATGGTATCGATCTTATTATTTATTGATCTTGAATTAAAGTAGATAAGAGTTAAGAGGTATTCGGGTTGTTTATATTTATTAAGTAGAGGATCAGTACCATCGGCCAAATGTCATGGGGGTTTGGGGATTTTGTTAGTAACTAATGATTTTGGTTTATGAGTTGAATAACTTTCTTTAGAAGGATTTTTTGGTGTTATGCTTTCGAACCTTTTGACTAAAACGTTAGGAGGCCAGAACTGTGGTTTCATAGTTTCTTCAACATTTTCTGCTATAACTCGAGCGAAGAAATTTCCTGAAAGTGAGCCATTTTCAGTAGTCCATCTATAACATTGAATTGTTTTTAATCCATTATTGGTGATGTAAGTTTTTAAATCATCACTTGTAACTTTTGGAGACACATTATAGACGCATAATCGAGTAGTGCGTGGTGGCCTTTCATTAATTGGTATTGTAGGTGGGCCTGAGCCCCATATTTGTTGATTATTCCTAGGTTTATTATTATTTAGTCTTAGTGGGATAGTTTTCCCTTTTGTAACGTTTACCAAAAAGATAGGGTCTAAATTTTTGGACTTAATATTCTGATTGTTATAGTCCCGTACCATTATATGTGGTGGTGAGTTTACAGTATTTACTTTCACTATCTCAGCATAGGTGTTGGTTAATGAAGTTGATGGGAGAGGCTCACTGTTTTTTTCTATAGTTAACAGTTAATAAACAGTAGGCCCACCGTTTGCCAAATTTTGACCAAGAGTACTAAATTTTGAAGGTATTTGACAAAAATTTGTATAATCATACTTTATTCAATTATATCATTCTTTGTTGTACCTGTAAATATTGGTTATATTAACAGCAATAAACAAACAAACAAACAAACTTCTCGGCGATTTTTATGACATGACAGTTTTCATTTATGTGCATCGTCATTATGTTTTGTTCATGTCTCGGCATTTGACGGTTTTTGGAATGACATTGTGTCTGTATACTACAGTATATTTTTTATAACACAGTATGTGTAATATAACAGTACAGTTTGTATTTTCATGTTTTAAGATCATTTTTATAGCACACATAATATGTGTATTATGTACATATATGTAAAAACATACGGTACTAGTGAACATTTTATTCCTTAGGTTATTTATTACTTGTATGTGCATTCAAAAAGTAAAAATAATTGCCAAGATTTGCTTTTTGGTGGTGTCATGAACTTAATCCACTGTTTGAGCTTTAGGTTTATATGAATCTACTGTAATGCATTTTGTGTTTAAATGGTAATTCTCAAGTTAATTAAACTTGATATTTCATTGAACATAATTTATTGATTTACACTTTTGTCACAACTTAGTGTAACTATGTTTACTTGCAAATAATTAATCTTTATTTGACAATCGATATATCTGTAGCATTTATGGCAAACATTAAAAGAAAGGTGAAACGTGTGGATTGAGGTTTCATAGTTATTAACTGAAAAGTCTTATATTTGAATATCGTTAAGAATTGAAGGCATTGACTGCGAATGTTTCATTTATAATTCTTGTTTACATGTAATGAATAATTTGAAGTGACTGTGTTTTGATTCGTGAATTCAAAACAACCAAAAGGTAATTGTTGGAAGCTATTAAATTAATGTCAACAACGCTTTAACAATATCTTTGTAAGTTTCCAATGATCAAGTCCGTTAATTGGAATTTGAATACAGTTTGTTGAAATACAAGTGTGATAATCAATATTGATCGGATGACTCTATTTTGGTTTAGTTTATATATAATTGTTGTTTTTGTGATTTTTAATGTGTATAGTATTTTGTATTATTGCAACCGTTTATTTAACTTGGCTTGTCCGGTGTTTGTGTGTGCGCGCGTTTCAACATCTTTGCAGTGTATTTTGACATATTTAATATTAAATATTGACGGAGCAATGGGTTCCACCTCTGTACGTTGCAAACTTAATGTCCCAATCATTTCGGCGCAAGGTACATCACGTCGCAAACATGACATGACGTATATTGCTTATATTGATTACTACATACAGTTTATCCGAGCGATTGTTGTGTGAATCCGTTGGAATAAACACTTAACACAAATCAACAAAAATATCTTTTTACATGTTAATTTCAATCAAATAAGCATTGAAATGTTATTTCACTATTTCCCAAATGAAATAGTATCAGTGTGAGATTCCTCGTTGTCACTTCAGGAATATATCATTGTCCAACGAATTGGAACAATGTTTTTAGCTATATGACATTTCTGCTTTAAATTTACACTTTTGGAAAATTGCTTTCCAAAGTACAACAGAACCTTAGTCGGGAGTTACGGCTTTCTTATTTAGCATTTTTACATTCCTTTATGTATTTCTGCAATTCAAGATGGATCTTGTAACCCGATTTTCTTTAGTTTTCTCGCTATTTCATTTTATTACTGCCAGCCAGCAAAGATTACTTTTAATCTCATTCGATGGCTTCAGGTAAGTTAAACAATATCATCAGATCACTCTTTATTTCGTTTCTCTTCGTGAACTGCAATAGCGCGAGAAAATCTGACCTGTTGAAATTAGATGTAACGGGATATGTTGTTTTTTTTTTTTTAGGTACGATTATCTCATCCACTCTTCACTTCCGACTTTTAACAAATTTGCTAAAAATGGAATTTACCCACCAGACGGAATGTTTGCAGTATTTCCAACCATGACATTTCCAAACCATTACACTCTGGTCACAGGTTATATTTTTCATTTTATATTTTTCTCATGTCATTGTGATGCAATGGTAAGTTGTAATTAATGTTGTTGTGTAGGTTTGTATCCAGAAAGCCATGGTGTAGTAGGCAATGTTTTTTACGATCCTGATCTTAAGAAATCGTTTAACATGTATTCGAGTTTTGAATCGAAATGGTTCGATCAAGCTGAGCCTATCTGGATTACGGCAAAAGCACAAGGATTAAAAACTGGAGTCCATGGATGGCCTGCAAGCACTGTAAGTGCAGTAATCCTTCATTTTCTGAGTGGAGTTGAAAAAACCTTGTTTAGTAAGACGGAAGATCAATATGAAATAAAGGGTTTGGCAGAAGAAAAAAATAATCTGCATTAAATTGATGTAACGTTTCGTGCTTCGTTTAAAAACATTCACTCATAGCACTTTCTGAACGTTTGGAAACTATATTAGGTTAACCAAATGTAGGCCTATAATGTATTTTTTCGCTATTTTTTTGCTACTACATGATTTCATCAAAAATTTTGAAATTATATGTATCTGCTAGTTATTAATGCGTTATTGTTATCTGTGGATAAAGTACAGGGTGTCAGAAGAGACTGTACCTTTTTCAAAGATTTATTTCTCGGTCCCATAGTGTGATACAAAGATGTATTTTGCACGAAAACAACAACACAATTGCTTTAATTTTATTTAGCAAACCTAACATGGACTCAATATCTGGACCCTTCATGACGTGAAACATTTATTTTATGGGCCTACCCATACTCGAATCAGCTTCTGTCTTTTTATAGCAGTGAAAGATCCAATGATTTCTGTGGAGTTTTCTCAGCTTCACCAGATTTTGAGGCAAAAGTGGGATAAAGACTATCCTTGACGAAGTTCCACAATCCGGTACAGTTATGTCAGTCTTTGTCCCACGGTTGCCTGAATATTTGATGAAGTTGAACGCTGATCATTGGAGCCAATGCTGCTGCTATATTACAGTATTGTAAAGTTATACTGTATGTACACTATGTAAACTAATGCAATCTAAACAGTATTATATATTGTGTATTTTAAAAGATTTTTGAAATTAGTATAGCCAGGGTGTCTCAAAAGTTAGGCCCGACTAGAAATATTTTCATATTTTATAGCTTATTCATTAAAAGTTAGTTTATCAATTATAATACATGGGGGTTACACCAGAGAATATAATCACTAATAAATAATATTAAACGAAAACTAGATGTTAAATACATGTCCTATGGGGTTTTGCTTTGGGGACACACTGTATAATTTTCCAGATTTATGTGCTTGTGTGTAGAACGCTTTGAATCCATGTGGTTAACCATAATGTCTATGTAATAGAGGAGAATTTCAAATCGTAGTGCATCAGACAGTTTTTGGAATTTGTTCCGTCATTGTTAAAGGGCCCATTTCTAGACCAGACTATTTGACGAGCATACAGCTAATATGCTAGTAATTAGAACATAAATTTCAAACCGTGATTATTCATCAAAACTCACAAATAACAAGAGTTGACTGTATTATTCTGTCATGTGCACTATTAGTATTAGACTTCTCAGTTTTCTATTACAGTGTATCAATGGAAGTTGCCTATAGGTTAATAGTGCATGTTTTGCTTTTTTAATTCATTTCGATTTGGCTTGTAATACAAAGACTTTTTCAGGTCAAGTTTAACGGTGTGACAGCAAATGAATATACAATTTACAACCCGTCCATGGATTTTAAGAAACGAGTTGACACTATGATCGAATGGTTCACTAAGAAAGATCTGACTTTTGTCGCTCTTTATTTTGAACAACCCGACATTCTAGGTCATAGCTATGGAGCTTTTTCGGATCGTGTCACCGCTATATTGAAGGAACTGGACGATGTTCTTGGTTACATCCAGGCTCAATTAACGAATCATTCTTTGATTGACACGACTGATATAGTCATCATTAGTGATCATGGAATGGCCAACATCAGTCGCAACGTAGCCGACTGTTTACTTGTGCAAGATTACTTGTTACCCAATGATACCATAAGTATTCCAACGGTAAGCTTGTTGTTTATTTATTTATTTTTTAGTACATTATTCAAAAATATTTTTGATTTACTGGTTATCCTTGTTTATTTTGATACTGGTATAGTATGGTACTGAGGGAGCCATCTTTCCCGAAAAAGACAAACTAAAGTCTGTGTACGAAAAGCTACATAAAAAACATCCACGAGTTGACGTTTATTTAAAAGAAGATCTACCATCACGTCTGAATTTTAAGAATAACAAGCGAATTGCACCCATAATTTTGATTGCCAATGAAAATTACACTGTTTTTCCGGTATATAGTATACTGTGCACTACAGTCAATATGGTTACTTTTATATTTGGTTTGATGACTTCTGTCGTGAAACTCATGAGTAAAGTAATTGACAGTGTCCTTAATGGTCTAGTCACATTTTAATTACAGACGCATGCAAAAAAAAAAAAAAAATTCATATAAAGACGGGTCCAAAAACGTTTCCCTTCTGAGATAACTCATGGTGAAATCACGTATTTAAAAAGGCCTATTCTCATAATCGCTGTGTAGGTACTTAAATGAGTTTGCGTTTCCGGATCCATGTTTATATGGTTTTTGGAGTTATTTTGTTGCGTAGCATTGGCCAACTTGACCTTTTAAGAACAACCCGTTTAACAATACTACTTAACCGTTTTGTAACTAGCATTGAAATGCAAGCTACTCATTTTAGTGCTACAATGACCTCGTGCAAGGGGGGGGGGAGGAGATACCAAATTGGAATGTGATTTAACCATGAGTTCTATGTTCAATTCCACTGTAGCAAACTAAGTCGGAATTACAAGCAAACTTTATAGGTTAATTTTTTCAAAATAAAAATTGTAAGCAACATCTTTCTAAATCATTGACACCAAAGTATTCAATGGTTACAGAATTTGTATTTTAGAAGAAATGTTTACCAAAAATGACGCTATGATCATCTGATATATCAATACTACATACTACATAGCCCTGGTATTAATACTTAGTTGTTTTACAAGTATTATGATGATTTGTTAACTTATAGAAACCGGCAGGCTTGAGTGCTGCTGCAATTGGCCAACACGGCTATGATAACCAACTGAAGTCGATGAAGCCCATTTTCATGGCCAGTGGACCCAGCTTTAAAAGTGGGATGAATCTTGAAAGTTTCCAGAACGTCCACATTTATCCGTTGATGTGTGAAATCTTGAACATCCTACCTAAACCTAACAATGGAAGTTTGGATATTTTCGAAGATGTTTTAACAAGAACATCAGAAGCAACATTCACTGAAGCTTGTAATTCATTTGTTTATTTGACATTAGTTTATTCTCTCTAGCTTTTAGAATTTTGCAAGGTTGATTATGAGATATTACAAATAACTGACATATCGTTTAATGGGACAAACTTTTTTTACAAAAAAACTATAGGGTGTACGAGAACTGTCGGTTGATCCTGCCAAACATGATTCGCTTCTAGAACATTTCAAACCTTATAGCAAATAAACGCTGAACTTCACTGTCGTTTTATAATCAATATCTACTGTCGTCTAAGTTGTATCTATTATATGTTGCCAAAGTGCACGGTGATATAGCACAAGAATATACAGTAGCTTATTACATTAATAAACATCAAGTTACATCTGTGTCGTTCCCTTAAGTTGTAAATCATCTTAGCGAAACTCGTAAAAGAACTACATGTAAGCGAAATGTATACCATAATTTTGAACAAAAAACCAGGCAAATATATACCATAATTTGGGACAGAGAGAATATTTAAATGTTAGCAAAATTTCATATGAAGATCATATAGAACTCTATTTATTTAAGTTCACAGTTTATAAACAATAGGGCCCACTTCCCGACAGTTTTCTGATACGATAGTTTTAGTGTGCATGGTCATTATGTTTCATACTTTTCTGGCGGTTTTTCTGGAATGAGCCATTCTTTCACATATGCGCCTAAAATTTCAATTGTTTTTCAGTTACTTTTATTTTAGTGCAAATTGCTAATTCTTTAATTGTTGTAGTTTTAAAGTAAATTTTTAGTAACACTAATTTTTATAACAAAACCAATTTTGTATGACAATGGTTGTGATGCATGCGACGTGTTATACAAATAATTGAACTAGGAAATCATTGAGAGTCAAGAGAAACAGCTTGATCGAGAACAACTTGGTGATAATGACGTGTGGAAATAT
Source organism: Cryptops parisi (assembly GCA_034695005.1). Classification (NCBI taxonomy): domain Eukaryota; kingdom Metazoa; phylum Arthropoda; class Chilopoda; order Scolopendromorpha; family Cryptopidae; genus Cryptops; species Cryptops parisi. The sequence continues at coordinate 9,049 of JAQIWH010007441.1, forward strand.
TGCTGTTTGCATTTGTTTCAGAAGTAATTGAAGGCTTGAATAACGTTGCCATGTAACAATTCATAGTTTTCAGTAAATGCCAAAAGAAGTATTCAGCAATACATTGATTATCGTATATTAGGTGACTGTTACGACTTGCACGATCATTGGAAAATTATATTGAATACTATTCAGTAAAAATATAAAATACGAAGTTAGTATTAAGTTTTTGTTATCTGTAATTCGTTTTTCTTTTGTTATGTAAATTTTGGTAGTTAAAGGAAAGAATCGATTATGATCATAGGTAAAGGGAAAGGGTGAAAACTGAGGTCCAAAAGGGAGAACTGTGATTACTAATAAAGGATCAGGTGACTAAAAGGATTTGTTGTTGGTAAAAAACAGGAAGGGAGAGATACCGGGGTGATGGAAGAAATGGAGGAAGAAAAAAGGAAGTCTCTTGATGAAGAGATGTTTTGGTTGTTGTTCTATTGGGAGTTGTGAGTGAAAACTCAGTCTCATCTTCTAGCTTGTCTACAGTTTGATCATCAATACGTATGACTATGTGCACTAGTGATACGGAAAAAAACAAGCATCGCTATAGCATCGCATAGCCTTGCTATTAAGCCAGATTATCATAGAATATACCTGGATACTATTTGATGGACTCCACGAGTTCACGTTTATTTAAAACAAAACATACCACCACATCTGAATTATAAAAACAACCGAACTGCTCCCATAATTTTTTATTGCCAATGAAAATTTCACCATTTCTCAGGTAGGCCATTTAGGCTACGTCCACGCTTTGTCGCTAAAAAGGGAAACATATCTCAACTCATAAACGTCCAAAGATAGTCGATAAGTCTCTTTAATTTACATAGAACCTATATTGGTTATCGACTATATTTGGACGTTTATGGTCGCTTTTTAGCGAAAAAGCGCCCAACGTGACAGTAGCCTAGTATACTAGCAATGCCTCCGCTGCTTCGCCCGCTCGCTATTATGAAACTACATCTGATACCTGAATGATTTGTTATAAATGGTAACATGATACATATGAAATTTTTCTCTAATGGTTATTCTCCTTAGATAACTGATAAACAATCAAATGTTAATTAATTAATTAATAATTAATTTAGATAGATTTTTTCTGTTTTGATACGTAGCATTGGTGGTTAAAATTTGACTAGCCTTTTTAGAAACACCCTGTTTGTCAATGTTATTTAATCTATTTGTATATTAGTTCTTTCTCTTGATTTTTAGGTTTATGCAAAGTTGATTATGACATCTTACAAATAGCTGTCATACTTGTTTAATGGAACAAACTTTTTTTTACAAAAATACTAAATACTCCTGTCAAACATTCACTTCTAGAACATTCCAACACTTATATCAAATAAACGCTGGACTTTACTATCGTTGTATAATCAATGTCTTCAACTACCGTACGGTACTGTGCAGGGTGTTTCAGAACTTTTGTTTAAACTTCCAGGGTTTGTAAGGGAGTTCGGAAAGGATGAATTTTATCGCATGCGAATAGTTCCAGAAAAATGTCGTGATAGAGACTCCTGAAATGTTGTCTGTGTGGTGAGCTCCACCGTAAAACAATGTGTGTGTGGGTAGCAAACCTTGCAATCCCATCACTATACGACGCGCTATTAAAAAATTTCAGGACTTGAACCATAACAATAATAACTTTTCTTAACGTAACTCTTAGTTTCCTCCATACTCTTGGTCATATATCTTACAGTGTTCCCCGTGATTTCATACATTTCTGGAAGTCGTCAAGTGTGAATGTGTGGAATACCTCTTGCGAATTTGCTCAGCGGTTTTTTGTCCTAAAACTGTCATACACCAAAATGTCAAATAGTTTGTGAGTTTCACCTTGTTCAAAACTTGCGTTTTTGAAGCAATGAAAGACTGGTTTTTCTTCAGATTTGCTTCGGAAATGATATGCTTGAGTTCATAAAATTATTGTCCACTGTCGGACATATCTTGTAAATCTATCTTAATATGTGAAATATTCACATATTCATAAATATAAAAGCTATACAGAACTCTTTAAATGTACTATATTTATTTATTTATTTCTTCATCTTCGTTCTGTAGGAACACATAAATTTACATAAGGATTATATAAAAATGAAACACTGAAAAAACATAATACTAACAGAAAAGGTAACAAAACAGAAACGGCCAAGGAACATGGTCGTATAGCTTTTTCTTAAAATGAAGACATAAACTAATACATTGTTGGTAATGACTAGTTGAGGCCAGTTTTCTAAGATGATATGGGAGGATGTTCCATTGAAAGATGGTGTTGTAGGGGTAAAACGAATAATAATGATTAGGTAGTTGTAGGTAGGTAGGTACTTGGGGTTTAACGAGGGCACCGACTGGCTTTTACAGCTATGTCATTTGGCCCTCAGACTT
>JAQIWH010007442.1:0-11459 GCA_034695005.1 Cryptops parisi
CACACACACACACATACAAACATAATTTCTTGTGGAGAAAAATTGTTGTTAATCAACCTAAACAGTTCTATGCAAAATGTTATTTCATACTTTGCCAAAAAAATTATTCTATACTTTGCCGGTAACATAAAAATCAGTATGTATAACTTTCACTTTCGAATGTGGTGAAACTTTCACTTATGTAGAATATGATAACAATAAGCGGCGTCCACAGATTAATAAACATTTCAAAGTGACAACTGCTGCGTATTGAATTAAATAATAAATATCAATAAAACTCCCCCTAACAAAAAATGTTAATGTTCACTCATTTATGATTCAGTTTCATTACAATACATTACAAGGAGGTCCTCGATTTATACGAGGGTTAGGTTCCAATCTCAACCTCGTATAAATCGAACCCATTATCGAAACTTCCCATAAAGTAGCAAAACCCTGTGTCATGTCACTTTATACATCGAAACAGTGAAATTATCTCGTCTACAGGGTGATTTAAAATAACAAATGAAACATCTTTTAATAATGAACAAGTCTGAAAATACTTCCCTAACAAAATACAACCAAATCACATAATTCTTATGACGTTTCGGCAATACATTGTTCAATAGTAATAATGTTAAAATTTTGAAAATTTTACTTTTTATTAACTACTTTTAGTTAATTTACTCTGAGATCGGAGTGGTGTAACATTTTTTAGCTTTTTTTTTGTACATTCCCGGTGACCTAGAGAGCTGAAATCTTGAACATAGGCTGGAATCGTGGAAAAAGTTGTTGTATCAAATTTAGACGGATCAATGTCCAGTCAATTCTGATTTTGTCACACAAAAGGTCCGTTTTTCCACGAAATGTGTTTGCTGACGATATACCTACAAGCTATTTCAAAGCCACCACACATTGTTGTACACAAAGATAGATGCATAGTTCACTACCTAAAATTACGCGTGTAGCCATTCATTGTTGAGAGTATAAAACCGATCCATCCAAATAAACACTTAACATATTTCAGCCAAAACTGTAATTTCACGTTATTTGTTTCAGTAATTACGAGGTTGTGAAAGAGGTCATCAAAAACGCTTTATCACAATTGCACTGGTGTAAAAGGGCGTTAAGTAACATTTTTGTTAAAAAATAACCTAAACACATTTTCGAGCGTGTTAGGTGCAATTCTACCTTCCTGGCGCATAATTTTGAGCAAAACAAGAATACGTGCAAAGATATTAGTAGTACAAGAAGTTTGAAGTAGCCCATAGACAGCAAGGCAAGTTCAGATCTGGCTCTAAAAAACAGGCTCTTCAATTATAAAACCAGATTATCGTAATTTTTAGTTACTAATATCACCCTGTACACTCCGACTCCGCGCCATATACAATCACCAGGAGTCACGGAACCATGAAGATCAGCAGTGCACCGATCTTGAAAAATGCAAATCGTGACACTGGTGCTAAGCTATCCTATAACAATAACATCACTAGCTTGTTGAAACGCTTCCCTTCACAATCGTAAACATCCAGGAAAACAACAACAATCGCTCTTATCATTTGTGTGTTTTAGTCCCTACGTGTATTAAGGTACCCCGATTATTCTTGAAAAGAAAAAAAAAATCTCAGAAGAATGATGATATAATTTGGGATAACCGAAGAGAGGGAGAACAAGGGCTGAAAGAGAGAGAGAGGAGGACAGTAGTAATTAAAGCTCGTTCCCTTCCCTATCATTTCATGAATGGTAATGAGGAGACGAAGAAGCCCCGCAAAGACAGCTGTGTGCCATATTCCTCGGGCTGTATGGGATACGATTGCGATTTCAATTAATAATTCCAACCCGACACTTTAATGCAACACTAGCATTGCATTATCATTATGATGACATGGATAAAGTATTTTTTTTCAAAAAAAAAAAAGTATAACTGAATGAAAAACACCGTGGAGTTGGAGGAAAAAAAATTGCATCACGAGCCATTAGTAGTGTCGTGACGACGTTCCTATTATGATTGAAAAAATAATAATAACTCCCAAAAGTGTTCATTCATCCACAAAAAATAAAAATGAGAAAAAAAAAATTGTAATAAACAAAAATAATTATAAAATCCATCATGTCAAAAAAAACAACATTGTCCCCTTGGAAGAGTGAAGATTTCAAACAAAAAAATCGATATCTGGAAAGTTGTATGATTTTATGCTTGTTTGAAATGGCCATCCCCAAAGAATGCGGCAAAAATTGTAACAAATGATGAAAGCAAGAAGAGTAACCATTATAAACTGTATAGACCTTATATATACTCGTTGTAAAAGTTGAATTATTTTTATTAATGTAAGATGGTTTTCCTCTCCAAAACACGTGGTTGAAAAACTTTTGTGACTGAGTATGAGTGTATACGGTATATTGGTCCAGTATGTATATATATATATATATATATATATATATATAACCACGAATTTCGAGAGTTCGTGGATTTCAAGGGTTACCTACTGCTGCACATAAGTTAATTTATACGGATATAAGCGCAAATACAAAATTTGACATATCACTCCTCAATTAGTGAAAAATGAAAGGAAGAAGAAAAAAAACAACTAACAGAATTCATTACTAAGCTAAATGTAGAATGACATTTCAGCATCATCACACTATCGAATGCAATTAAAATATTGACGTCTGATTTAACCACGATGATCTAATCGAGTAAACACGAAGAAACCTTGACGTAACCTCTTCGTCCACTCGTTGCGTTACAATTGACAGCTTCTGGTTTACTCGACACACTCTTCGCGTCGAGAAGGACGAGATTTGGAGAAAGTGGATAGACATTCAATGCTAAAATAAATATATATTGAAGTGAAGAAATCCAACCAAACAAACCAAACAACTTGATATCCATCAACCGTGATTTTTAATCATCGCCATTCCATCTATCTCGATCAACTCTCTCCCCTTTTGCCTAGATTGTGTAAGTCGTTTATATCAGGCCAATCATTCCATTGTGTATTGATCGTGGCGGATAGAATTTCGCTTCGGATGTTGTCATCGGTCTCTCACTCGCCCGACCACCCTTTGAATACAAATCAACACAACGAGATGATGGTGTGTTGTGTTGGCACGAAAATTACCCATGACGCAAAAATATTAACGCGGAAAATGGGGAGGTTGTTATTATTATCGGAAGGAAGAATTCGTTTAACGCGAAAACGAATGACTCGATCCGTCGTTCACCTCACCATTAATTTTTGTGTGATAGTCCCTTAGGAGTTCTCCACTCCATCAAAACATTTTTTAATACCAGAATTAGAGTTCATATTTAAAAAAAACAACATTATACGAAAACTTCTTTATGAAATTGTACTCTTTGTCTCAAATTAGGGTATCCATTTGGCTTGTTTTTTTTTTGCCCCAAATTATGATATGTATTTCGCTGATATAGTGAACTCCGGTTATTGTTATCACTTTGGGACTATGGCATTTTGATAATTATAGCCGGCTGATAACATTAAACAATGAGAATAAAACATTAAACAGTGTCTCGGGACCGGCTGATAATGATAACACTAGCCGATTTATAACATGTGATTAAATAATAACCAGCTTCCATTGTAGTGTAGCTAACTTTTTTACGGGTTAAACTTATAAAAATAAGTTTAACTTAGCGTACAATAAAAATCTGTTTAGATGTTTATTGATGTAAACCATATCGTTGTGCTGTATCACGTGCATCTTGGTGACACACAATAGATACAGGTAAGCGTCCTTCGTGGTGAATGTTGCCCTTATTTACGGCTCAAATTGGTCGTTGTAATAGCTATTAGCTGCAATGTTTCATTTTGATGATCAGCCGCCAATTGTTTTAATATTTAATCTCTCTACCACGCGGAACACGTTTCTGAAGCCATATATTCATTATTGCAGTCACCACGGGTGTCACTACGAATCGCATGCATTTTGACATGACAAGACATGGACACCATCACAAAAACAAAACAAATTGCAAGTTGCGCCATCTAACTTAAATATAAGAAAGAACACTGCATTTGGATTACTAAAAGCTTGTTGGCTTATAGTAATCTAAAAACTTTACTTTTCCACCCGTTTATAAACAGAAAGGTTTGCATGAAATGTATATACCAAGATTTGGGACAGAGAAAGTATAAAAATTGGATCAAACTCGGATCTGAATTAAACTAACACTGGCCTCTTTTTATTCGGTCACCCAGTTGACAACTCTTGCAAACGCGACAAGACGATTTCTGCCAACGTGTTTAAGTGTATTCATTTAGTAGTAGGGGATGCTTCAATGGTCACGAGGTGTTGGCTCCTCGAGGGGTGTTTTATCGGAAGATGGGTGGTAGTGGTGTCATGATGGTCACCTTGCAGCTAATCCAATTGTAATCGACAGTGGAAAATAGCGACACTTCTGCAGCAGGCTAGCTACCCGAAAGCACTGCCAATCGTCAGTTGCTGTTGATTTCTTTCTATAGCTAGGGGATCGAGGATGGCGATAACAGTCCACACTACTACACACACACCCACACGAGGGGTTCCAATTCCATTTCCCGACTACTGCGACCAATACGTACCCGCTCCTTCCCCCATTCCACTATCACCCTTTGATGATGATGATGATGATAAAAATCGATGAAAAAGAGTAGACGAGTTCCTATTAAATCTTACGAGTGGGTGGTCGGTCGCAGATAAATTTGAAGATGAAAATTTCAAATATACAGTGAGACTTCTATAATTCTTTAGTGCTTCAAGAGTAATACATTGATACAGTTTTTTTTTAGAGGGGGGAGGATGATTGTGTTGTTCACTTAAGTTTTCTTAAGCCAAGCATGCTTCGAGGCAATCGTTCCCTTCTTGGGAACAAATGCACCGAGTCATGTTCTCAAGTTTAAATAAAGTAAAATATGGCAAACAACAACAGATGTCAAAAAAACGTTATTTTTTTTGATATGTATCAATAATTGAAAAGATTATTTCCAAAACGTCTTAAATCCCAAAATACAAATTTTTTTCAGGAAACAGGTTTTTTTATTCATTTCACCATAAACTTTGCATATAAACGTGATTTTTGACAGTGCTTTTCGTTAGAAAATAATAGGTTTCAAGTCTGGAAAATAACATATTTGGAATCAACGAATGCACAAAGTTGCCAGAGCCTTTTAGCTAAAAAATAATTAAAATGGAGATAAGACGTTTTGGAAATAAGATCTTCAATTTCTTTGAGGAGTTCTGTATAGTTGTGTATGTGATTTTGGTATTAAGCAACGAGAATAATATTTTCAGAAGCTCGTTATAGGCAAGAAAGTTTCGCTATTGTGCCATTTTGTGCCATGGCGATTATGCACAAGTCACTAAACACCGAAGTGCTGTATATTTTTTATTTTATTTATTTATTTTTTGACAAACAATCCAAAAGGATCGATACAAAACAACTTGACTAAAATCAATCAACATGTTTAAAAAGTAAGTTATTGAATTTTTTTAGGTAGTGATTTTGTCATAGTTGAAAATATTGTAGATATACTGTACTAGCCATTTTTGCATCTTTTTTTCCCGCGAAAACTTCATTTTTTCATGAATTTAACATGTTCGGGGGGGGGGGGGTAAACCCCTAAAAACCCCATAAAACCGCCAGTGTGTATGTCCACTGTTTAATGTTATCAGCCGGCTATTGTTATCAAAAAACACTAGTTTCAAAATGATCACAATAACCGGGTTCTACTTTATTTGTACGGACATCGAAAGATAACAAGCACTCAACAGAATCAACGTTGTTCTAAAATTGTTACTATTGATCTGTAGAAAGTGCCAAGATGGAAAGACCAAACTCAAGAGTTCATTACCAACTGAGAGTGAGAGCAACAGCAAAAGTGACGCTTTTACACCATCACATGACAAGCAATGACAAATCACAAATGTTTATATCTGCATACAACTTTCTCGTAAGATTACAGAATATCACCCCCTTATAACTCGTGTCAACAACGGATGACGCTGGTGATGGTAGTAACGATCATCTTGTTCATCAGCTGTCATTTCCCAAAAAGATCCCAACCCAGAGCCTCTTTTGGCTTTGATAATAAGCAACTTTTCCTCTTCGGAGGACATGCTATTTTTTTCTTCCTTTTTGTTGGCACCCACTAAATGCGGAAATCGGGAGTTGTGCTCCCATCTGGGTTTTTGGGAGGTCATCCGGATTAGCAAAGAGAAGAGAAGAAAAATAAAGACAAGGAGCGGGGGGTAGGGAAGCCGGGCGAGTGGGTCTCGTTGTCACCGAGGGGGATATATCTCGTCAACCCCAGCGTAGCGTATATTCAAAACCCCGTAGGCTGCTTATTGGACTGCGTTTTCAACCCTCTACTACATACAACAACAGGGATGATGGGAAGAAGGGGGAAGAAGTGGAAGACGAAGAGAGGTGAATGTGCTGGGGGATCGAGTTTGATGCTTGATCAGCATTGGTCGATGATGAGGTGGAGGTGAAGCTGCGTCGTTTGTTCCCTCCCGATAAGAGCAACTTTGCAAGGGGGCTCCCTACTAATATTATACCCCCCTCCCCCTTTTCTCAATACAACTACTACTACTACTACTACGCTACTACTACTGCTGCTACCACCACCACCTCGTCTTTTAGTTCGAATGAGTCATAACCACCTTCCAAAACGTCACCCCCTCTCTCAACCAGCATCCTCTCCTTGACAGGTCATTTCCATGAGAATGCCATCTTTGTGATGGCGGCGGCTCCTCGCGCTTTCACCGAAACCACGTGACTGTCATCCCCTCCTCTCCCGAATCCATCCTCCCCTCGTTCTCTTTCGTCTCCTCCTTTCAAAGCTGGCGCGTGCCGAACACGTGGTGGGGGTAGCTGTAGGGACCTTCTTTTGTATACAACCCAAAACCCGACGTTGTACCAGACACGAGCCAAGATGAAATGGCGTAGTAGAGTGTGGGGGTAGCAAATAGATAAAAAAAAAAAATCCGATGAGAAGAAACCTTATCTCACACACACTCATCCGACAACCGGCTCTCGAAACACAATCCACTCAAAACTGTTGCTTGGCAGCATTCCCTAAATTGAACTTTAAATATACAGTAGTACATACTGTATATATATATATATTTTTCTTCATATTATAGTAACTCTAGCTATTCTCCGCTTCGTCAACCTCTACTTCAGCCTGTACTCTTGAAATCAATATAATATTTCGGTGAATCATTTTCTTCGTGGAAACGTATAGACCCAAAGTTCACAGTACGATCCAATGTCATTCCAGGTTCAAAACAGATGCAAATGAATGTCCTTCGATGGTCATACTCATAGAGGGTTATGGATGTCCTTCAATAGCCATAGAGGGTTATGTATGCAACACTAACGAGCAATGATACCGACGATACACCTATGTTGATACACATACATGTATGTTTTGTCTACTTAATTAAAACAAGATTTAACGATCCATCAATATAATCTATCATGAGAAATACCCTTCCCCCCTCTCACTCCCACCCATCCTTGACGTTTATAATCATTTAACTCAGTTTATATCTGCAAAAGTTGGAAGATATAAACTGAGAACTTCATTAAACTTAGCACCACCTTCATTAAACTAGACACAGCATCAAATCAATGTCCTACAATGATATCCAACGAAAGATTCTAATTCAAAGTTGTTCTGAAACAAAAAATGAACATCCAAACACAAAAAAGCAGTCGTCAGCCCCTATAATCGTCAAATCCAATATCCGCCACATTTTGTCGGCAAAATGCTCGATAACCGTCTAAAAATCCAATATTCGTCCAATATTATGACCAAAAGTCACAGTAAACGTCACGAAACTGGTCAGTTTTTAAGAAACACAAATATCATAAAATATTTTTTAAAAAAGTAAACTAATATGACGTTGCCTAACAGTACAACAAAACTGGGGTGAATTCACAAAGTATTTGCAATTGATTCTATATTCGTCAGATTCAGTATTCGTCAGTTCTTCTGGAACGGATTAATGACGAATATAGAGGTTCCAATTATACCAATGAATGCCTAACAATGACTTCATAATGATGATCCACATTTTTTCCAATAATTACATTTTTTTACATCAAACTGTCCCCCAGTACTGTTTCTAGCTTGTTACTTCACCACTTCCTGGATTTACCAGAAAATGGCAGCATAATACAGTGAATCACCTTGTTGCTCAGTATGCCACTATGGAGTTTCTCACCAGAAAAACGGCTTCCCTTGAACAATAACAAATCCGTGGCGTGGCTTACCATTATATTGCCCGAAACCCTTCAAACCAAAGTGACGGTACGGCACATGTACGTCTACCGTAGGATAGAATTCAACATAACGCATTTTAATATTTGCAACTAGAAGTTCTCACGTTCTGAACATTCTTTCCAAAAACGTTCTCGGTCTTTCTGCTTTCAAAAACGGTTGTAAAGTAACCCTACACTTCTACTGTTCAATTAACGACAGAAAGACGAGTTCATACGACGAGGACACTACACGACCCCTGTTTGCTGAACACGCTATTTTTAAAGCCTCTCGGGGTCTTCCGCTTTAAAAATGGCACTTCATCTTCAGAACCAGAACCAGTGACTGGTTACCAAAGAGGCTTTTACACAGAATAGAAAAACTTCCATCTCTGGTACACACGGATCCTACCCTCCCTATTATAACACTACCTAGGGGTGGTTGTCCGGAACAGTAGCTGGCGCTCAACAGGGGAAGCCAGCTAGTCCCTCGCCCACGTAGATCCTTTAATACTCAACGCGTGGCCAGCACGTGCTTCGTGTCCGGGACCATCTTTGTCCCCGATTCGGCGGAGGGGAGGAACAGATTCAAACAGAAAAGCTAGCTCCCTCGAGGCATTAAAAGTATGGTATGGTACTACTACGGTCTTTGTTGAGAAAGAGCTCAAACTGCTGCTAGGTCTGCAGCAGAAGCAGCAGCAGCAACAACACAATCCAAGTCTTTGTTTTGTCCCAGATCACGAGCGAGGACAAAGGTCGTTGAAGAGAAGGAAGAGGGGGAGAAGAAGCTACTTCATACATCAAAAAGTTTTGCAAGTGGTGAAGCGCGGAGGAGGATTGATGAAGAAGACGAATCAGAAGGGGACAAGTTTTAAAAAAAAAAAATTGTCGCTAAATAGAAGAGAGGGAGAAGTGCACAAAAAAAAAAATAAAAGTACGAAGAGAGGTAACTTAGCCTATAGGCGTATAAAAATATATATATTCAACTAGAATGAAAAGGCGCCCGCGCGTGCATCATCTATAAAGGAAGGGGGGGGGGGGGAACCCTTCCGACCTAACAACAGGCTTTACGGTTCCCACGCGCACCAATTTTGGCAGCTGCCAACTGAACACCCCTCTACTTTTGCCTAAAAGCGTTCCCATCGTTACATTATTTTGTGGGCAAAATAGGGGTGGGGGGGTAAACGATGGACGCAAAACTGAAGGAGAGAGAAGAAAAAAAATATACACACACACACACACACACAAAAAAAAAAAGCACAAATCTTGGTTGGTTGGCAGTAATTTGGCCACTCGGCTACAGTATATTATATATAACTTTATCTATTCGATGCTATGGAAAAATGGCTCGTTAGTTGCCACGTCGTCCGTTGCCAGTTCCTTTTTTTTTTCTTCTCTTTGACATCCTCCAAATCGTCGAGGTGATTCATTTTCATTTTATTCCAACGAGACAATTACATCTACCTCGTGTATTGCGCAAACCGACAAATAATAATAATAATGAAAAAAAATATTTCTACCAATAAACAACTAATAATAGGTACAGTGGAATCCGGTTATTGTGATCACTTTGGGACTACAGTCCGTATCCGCCGACTCAGCGTTCGCGGTTTCAGTTATCCGCAGTTGACTTTGGTCCTATATTTTGGAAATTCGTACAATTTATAACTTTTAAATTTTGCGCAATTCTGAATATCGTGATAAAAAATCTTGTGGGATGTCGTTCGTTATTAAAGAAATTGCTCTCAATCGAAACAAAAGTGATGCTGGCTAATATGCCAAAAAGAAGCCGTAAAATTGTATTAAAATTGCATTGTTCTATTCTATTATCAGTTATTGTTGTTGACGTTTTTCTCTGCATAATTTATAAATTAAAATATCATAGGTACGTATTTACATGTAATAAATGGCGTTCGCTACTATCCGCGGTTTCAGGTATCCGCGGATTGGCTTGGAACCTATCCCCGCGGATACGGAGTTCTACTGTATAATGTATTTTTTTTATCTATTTTATTTATTTATTTATTTTAAAAATAACATTTATAACATTTTATTTTATGATAACATTTTGATAACAATAGTCGGCTGATAACATTAAACAATGGAAATGAAACATTAAACAGTGTTTTTGGACCGACTGATAATGATAACAATAGCCGATTGATAACATTATCCGTGATTATCTTAACCAGATTTCACTGTATATCAAGAAATTAATACCGAATCAATGTTTTCTACTCACTACAATGCATTTTTACATCAAACGAAGTTCGTTTAAGACATCATTGCGTTACTTTATATATTATACAACAGGATGTAATACCACCATCTTAACAACAAGTGAAAAAACAACCAGTCGGTGCATAGTTCCTTTTCCTTTTGGCACACCCTGTACATGACTACACTACCTTTTGACAGGATGTAAAAAAAAATGTGTACCAAGAAAAACACCAGTTGGTGCATAGGCCCCCTTTACTTTTGGCACACCCTGTACAAGACTACATTTCACCTCTCTGCGAATCTATTTTTAACCACCGATTCTTCTAGTTCTTAATTTACAGCAATTTCAATTCTTCTTTTCTAAGAATCATCATTATTATTTTGTTTTATGCATTTGGACCAATCCTTCCTAGAACTTGAGCAAGTCATAATGTCGCAAGATGTATGTCTTATGATTATGATTTTTTTACAACAGTAATTCATCTGCAGATGTTGTAAAGATGTCTAAAATATAAAACCAAACCCCCCACCCCCCAAACAAAAAAACTTAAAACTTTTTTTTTTATCCAAAAGATATCTAAACTTAACTCCATTCTTCTAAAAATCTCGGTCATTAGCATCGAGTTGCATTCACTTCATTAACAACAAAGCTATCTTAAGACATCTCAGTTTTATAAAGGATTAGATCACCCATTTCCCGACTTCAATACAAAAACTTCATTCAATGAATTAAAGAGCTATAAAACAAAAAAAGGGGGTTCATCATATGATTTAAAAAAAGTCCAGAACCGACAAAAATATCATTGAAACAAAAAACATACTGTCCTTCATTTGTACAGATTTCTATCTGAAACGTAGCTATGAACTTTTAAAAATGCAACTTGTACGCCTACAATAACAGAGTCAACAACCTTCTTAACTTTTACGATTTTTACACTGTCATATTTGCAATGATATCATTGGACAAGTTAATTTTCTTCCAAGTACATACAGT
>JAQIWH010007443.1:0-11458 GCA_034695005.1 Cryptops parisi
CTAAATAACGCTCATTTCCACCAAAATGAGGCTCTATGATTGGTCAATAAGATATTGGCATCCCATCATCCTTTACGTTTCGTTTGGAGATATGTACTTTAAGACACTGCTTCAAGACATAGCTCTTTTTCTAACTGTTGGAAGTTTTAAGTTGTAAAAGTTAAAGTTAAAATTTACTTTGTGAATGGGCAACAATGCTGTAGTTTCATGTAATACTTTGTATGAAAGAAAAAGAAAACAACATTGGTGCAGTGGCTTTTTGAATTAAAACTCCAGCGAGAATAGCCGTTTTTAACTGCTCTCTTCCCATCACCAAAACTGTTTGTTTATTGATTTGTCACCGCATGCTCGCAAAGCCATAAATCGTAACAGGTTATGGTCCCAGTCACGGGAAGATGATTCCAGTCACGGGACAATGATTCCAGCCACGGGATGATGATTCCAGCCACGGGTCGTTGATTCCAGTTACGGGACGTTTGAAACCAGATCACGAGTCCACGTCAGTCCACCAGTCTACTATCCAGTTTGCTGTCCAGGAAAGCCAGAGTGGTGCAGTGTTGTGTTGTTTTTTGAAAGATAAAAAACGGACAGTTGCAATTTGAAATCTTCTTAGAACAAGCAAAAGTTGTGAAATACGTTTAAAATGTGCGACAAAGAGACTCATATCACCAAGCTAAGCGAAGAAAACTATCAGCACTGAGAATGCCGAGTGAATAATGCTTTAGTCTCGTAAGTTATGGAAAGCTATTGAACCTGGTCTTCCAGTACAAATGACCGAAGACGAGCATGTTACTGGTAGCAGAGCGTGGTGAAAATTCTTCTAGAAGAGAATGATTGAAGAATGTCTCGTGTTTCAAGTGCGGCGGCAGAGGACATATTGCTAAAAATTGTCACAAGAATAAAACAACCAATAAAACCTTTATATACACTTTGACATCACAATACGCAAGAGGCAAAACTAAATCACAACATATTATAAATGCTAATTAGTATTAACATTATTACCAACTAAATAAAAAAAATGTTAATATCATAACACTCAACAAAAAACAAGAAAAAAAAACAGAAAGGAAAAAAATTCACCAAATAATAAAACAATTACCAAAATAAACACCAATAAACCACTCTTTTTTTAAGTATACGTTCCGAGTCTTGTAGCAAGTTCCATACATCACAACCTGCATATACGACTGCATTGTGCGCATAAGTCTTAATGTAACCTTGCACTATAAAACCAGAAAATGTTGTACTAGACAAAGACTTCCTAACCATACCTTGTAACATATTCATAATGTTTATAGGCAGCAATCCATGAAAAAACTTATAAATAAGACATACAAAGAAATTTCCCTATCTGCAGTATATTCAGTATCCTAAATTCAACAAAACGATCGGCCACACTTTCCATCTTATTCAATTCAAAAATAATTTTAAAAAATGCTTCTGTATCAACAATAACTTAAATAGTGTGGATTGGCTAGCAGCTCTATACACTTCTATCTCATAAATCAATCTTGTATAAAATAATGAGAAGTAAATTACCATTAAACATTTATAAGGTAACACATTACGTACCCTATAAACCAACCCAATCTTCCGTTTTAAACATTACGTTTAAAACGGAAGATTGGGTTGGTTAAAAAATGCCTAAAATCTTCATAAAATCTTAACAGGAGGTTCCTGAACCACCAAACATTTACAACTTACTTTGTTTGACTTCCTCTGGACAGACATGCTGAGGCCATAACAGTCTTAGCTGTAGCATCAAGAAACAAAATTAGACAAAGAGGCGAAATTCGGGCCCTTTAACATACTTATTGATTTTGTTGCAATATATTTTGAGTCTTTATTTCAACTCGATGTACACAACAGGTATTATTGCTTTTACCGTTGGTACAGGCTTCTAGGTCAAGACTGTTTTATATGGTTCGGGAAATCCTACTTTTTGCTTCCAACTGATCATGTTTTCTCATGTTTTGTGTGTTGTATCTGATCCATGCACGTATCGACTTACCTGCTACGACTGCAATAACAAACTTAGGAGTTTTTTGCACTGTTATTAGTTACATCATTAGTGTTGCATTAGTTGGTCAGAATAAAAATCTAGAAAATATGTTTTTTTTGCATTTGTTGTTTTTTTGTTGTGCCAGTCATATACAAACCGCAATACATTTTACATGGAAACCATTGTTTGTATCCATGGTCATTTTAAATTTTTTAAAATCTTAAGTAACATTTATTAATTTTACGCTATTCAAGTAAGCTATTAAGTTAGTTTCATAAACTTAGCAAACATCTTTTTGATTGACGCTGTATATATAACATGGATGCCAATACCATATGGTCACGATATACTGATACGATACGGCTACCCATATAAGAGAAGCGTATGACACTCTGTCTAGACGTTCAATCATTCAAGAATGCATCAATTACAATATTTCTACACCATCCTTTAATTACTCATTAATTTTTTTTCTGGTCGTTTATTCTAAATCCCATTAACTGAAGACACTAAAATAGCTTCCCTGAATATAGTTGCTCAAAGATCGATTATTAGTTTCCTGCTTTTTTTTAGTCGCGGATACAGTTAACGACTTAAAATTGAACTCAACAATATATAAAAATGTCGACGACAACTTCTTCTTGTTCACCCACTTAAAATACGACTGTCATATCTTAGACACACAGGTTAGGGAAGACAACCACACGATAAAAACTTGGTGCAAGAAACATACTCTCAAACTAAATTCTTTAAAAACGAACACGTTAGTCTTCTTTAATATAAGTACTAACAACATTAAACCCATACAAATTCTGGGAATCAAATTAAATAAAAATATAAATTTCAAAGCTTATATAGAGCCCTTATTCTTAAAGTTGAATAAAATGGTCTTTGTGTCAAAAAGAATAAAAAATTTATGTAAATACAAAGGTACAATCAATTCTACAATACGCAATTATAATCTTGGCAGATTCTCCAAAGTACAGGTTAAAACGAATCATTATATCCTTCAATTGCATAATACGTACTCTTTATAAGTTAAGTCCTGATACTTCAATAACCACGTTCTTAAAGACAAAGAAAATTATGACAGTACCACAACTGATAAATTACAACAGAATATTAGAGTACGTGAACCTATTCGAGAATATTATATTTTTGACTCGAGGCTTCAAAAATCACATTTATTCTCTCAACTTTGTTACCACTTATGTATCAATTTCTCCTGAAATTAGAGAAAATAAAAGATTCAAAATCATATAAACTCATGGCTTTCCTAAGCTTTTCAATATACGATTTCCTTACAATGCTTTCAAAATATGGAACAATTTATCATATTCCATAAGAAAAACCGCTATAAACTGCCCTGATGATGGTTGCCGAATTCTATCTACACATTTTACGAAGCTCGTATTTATTTTTTTATTTATTGAAAAACGTTCTAAATGAACAAAGTATGTGTATTTAAACACTTACTTTATTCCCGTAAATTTAAAAATATATTTCTTGAGTTAAAGCAATATTTATATTTCGAATTGTTCGATAGTTTTGTTACAACATGTTGTTTTGTTTGTCTAGTATTTTATCTGTTTTGCAATTATATTTTGATGTAGTTTTTTTGGGATGAAAATAAAGATAATAATAAGGTGGCAAAATTGCTGAATTCCGAAATTTGATCAGATGACGTCTTTCATATCAGGGCCTAATCAGCATCACGTCCAACTCCAACATGTTTCATTTATCAATTGTTAGTTAATATGATGTTTATTATGTATTCGTAGGTTACCATTTTTTGGGGCTGAATGGAAAAAAGAAAATTTTTGTGATAAAGCAGAAGAAGCAACCATTGCGAATTCCGAACATTTAAAAAGAACTGATGAGTGTTTTCAGAAATGTCCAGTTCCTTGCAAATTGCAATACTTGGAACTTGTACTGGCCAAAGGAGGCTCGCCCGGAAAATTAGACAAGACAGTAATGGTTTTTTGGTCGTTACAACCTGTGCATCCAACTGTGATAGTATTAAAGCAGCAAGAAACCTATTCGTTAATCGCTTTTATTTCAGATATTGGCAACTTACTGGGAATAACATTGAATATTTGTCTCATTCAGATATTTGGTTTTGTTTTCTAACTTTCTATAACATATTTTATTTTTTCATTATAATTGTATTTAAATTGCTTCAAGAAAAGTTACGTGCTGAAGAATTGTGGTCTGGACAAGTGTATCTCACTAAAGATCAGTATAGAATGAACACTGAAACAATAATGTCCTGTGAGACTCATACAATTTAAATTTTGTTTTAAAATTAAGCAAAACACACTTCAGATTTTAAAATGGCCCCTGGTGTGGGTAATGTTGAAACAAGGAACGCTGTTCCTGTAACTTGTAAATGAAAAGGTAAAAAAGAAGAGAAAAAAAGTAATAAGTACGTGTTGTTACGCAACAACGTGAGCTGGTTTTGGCTTGATCATATTCTCAATTCTTCAATTAACAATGCTGATATTTTCAAGGTCACCAAAATAAAATAGGCAACCGTTTACACCACAACCGTTTTACATAGCCATAGCCATTTCTAACCAAATAGCTACATAATTTTTCAAAAATACATTTTCATACAATTTAAACATAATTTTGGTAACCACCAATGTAGCATCTTAACTACACATGTTAGAAATCCTCTGGACGAATGTTGACATTTGCCAGTATGTTTTTATACCGATTACAACAACAAGATAATTTGTTTCTTAACTGTTGTAAAAATGTCCAATTGATTTGAAGTTTTACATGTAATATGTGATTTCCATACAACTGTGAGAGTAGATTTCTATTTTTTCGTGTTAAACGTGACATGCCGATTACGATCATAACTTGAATGAGCCTGGTGGCTATTTATTTTTAGTTTTCATAACAAGGTTTAGTTATTAAAGAAATAAAACTATCAGTCAGCAGCTCTTCTGAATTTAGCAGTATCTACTCCAGAAGTTTTTTAAGATTTAAAGTATTTTTTTAACCCAATTTTAAGTCTACATTTAAATTGTAAGAGTTGAGTAAAAAATTTTAATCCCACCTACCATTATTATTTCACTTTTATGTCATACTTGCCTACAGTGGAACAGAAATGTCAGAGATGCAATTGTCCATTATGCAACTGTCCTGTTACCATGCAAATTTTAATCTGCAACTTTAGACATTTGTTTTCGCATAGTGTTTTTTTATCAAATGAATGTTTACTTCCATTTTTAGCACAGAGCTTCAGCTATTGGATCTGATTAGAAAAACTAAAATAATAAAAAGAAAAGCAAGTATGTTATGTTGTTTAAAATTCAATTTATACAACAAGGTTATAGCCAGACGTAAGCCCAAAGAGCCCGGAATCTTTTGGATATAATACTGTTCATTTCAAAAATTCATTTTATCTTCAAGTTTCATGATTTTAAATGTCCGGGCTTCCACCCAAAGTGTCTAGACTTCCTCCAAAAAAAATTGTTGGCTACTATTATGTACTAACGCTATCGCTGTTATTTTTACTTATAGAATAATTATATTACGTTTACTAGAACTAGTCTCGTGCTGTATTTACTTTTAATAATAAAATCTGAACTGCATAGCCATGTCCATAAAATTAGTGCTATACATTACTATGTTCAGAAAAATGTAAATATCGCTGGTTAATAGTGTTAACGTGCAGTTTCTTCTCATTTTAGGATTAATTTACAATTTGAAAGAGAAAGAGAAGTCACATAGATTAAGAAAACCAGTTCATCTCAATTTTGATTTCAAACATAGTGTAAACGTGTGAAGAATAAAGGTTTTCTTATATACTTAAGGTTTTTTATTTTTTTATCACGTAAAATTTCGCAAAATTGAGTTAACAAATTTTCTCTCTAAGCCAGTAATAGCCCGCGTTTATGTTACATTCATATTTGCAAAAATCTTAATAAAGTCAATCAGGATTTTTGTGTTTTATGTTTTATGACACGATCACTATCACTCCTGATCTTCTTAAACAAACTGATTTTAATCTTTGTATACTTTGTATATTATACTTTGTATAATTTCAAAATGGTGATCAATTATTTTTCAATAATCAATTAACAAGTGACATCCAACATTAGGTACAAGCGCGTTTCATGTAGTTTTATCAATCCTAGTTTCCTTACTAAGTTTTCATAATTATTTTGAATCTTATATTCTCATTATTTGTGGGAAATGTTTTCTCTGGCAGAGTTTTGACTGCCATATAAGAGATTTATCGTTTGGTCACCTTTTGCTGTATTCATTTAACGCTTGCTTTTTATGTTATTAATTTTATGTCTGACATCTATAAATTAATGTTGTATTCATTATTTTGTATACAGAAATAAAAGTTTTAAAATAAAAAGATAATTATTCTATACTAGCTGTACCCTGCCACGTGTTGCTGTGTCGGGGTGTTATATACCTGTCACACCTCTTACAGGTGTGACAGGTATATAACACGTATATAAAAATGATCGACTATTCGAATGCAACGTTGTGGCCAAACGTGAAAGCAATCGGTGCAGAACTTTTCGCGTCCATCGGTTACGACAAACAAACATTTACATTTTTATTTATATAGATTACACTTTTCATTCATAAATTTTGCGATATTTTGTCATCAAACTTCATAAACAAATAAAATAACAAACACACGACCAATTTTTTGGTGTGTCATCTATTGAACAGTTTTTATCAATGTTGATTAGATGTTCTTTTATTTCAATTCGGATTTTAATTTTTCGATGTCTTACGACATTGAAGCTTGCACTTATTGCCTATGGGTTTGTGAACGTAAAGATGTGTAAAAGACAGGATTGACAGTGAGCCAATAACTAATTTCCACATGAATGACTTATGATTTTAAACTTTTTCGGCGCAAGCCAAAATAAGTTACCAATCAATTCTGAAAATTTTCTACTACCAGTCTATCAATTATTTCCACTGAGGATAGACACCCAGCTAACATCCAACTTTCTTAAACTCAAAGCGAAAACCACTTTACCAAAAAAAAAAAATAATAATACCAGAAACACAGAGTGGATATACTAAGACGAATCCATAGACACCTCGTTTATCAAAATTTGTCGAGTAGTTTTGTTTTTATATGTAGAAACTCACTCACTCACTCAAGTGAGGCTAATATAAAGAGTATAACAAGTACATTAAAAATTCATTTTAAACATACTCTTCATATATTCGCATTTAGCGTTTGCCGTATTGGCTTTTAATTAACAGCATATAGGTGATTATATACTCGATACACTATATTTATTTCATAATAAGGACCCGTGCGATTTTCATCCGTGCGTGAAAAACAAAACAAAATTGGACAATTTGCCGTCCGTGTTTTAAAAAAACGTTGGTGATCCACATTTAAAGATAAAAAATATTTAAAATGCAAAAAGAAATCGTGATGGCAACAAATCGAACATAAGTCAAAGGCTTGGAAAATAGCTTTTCTCACCACTATACCTTCATCGCATTTTGCAAACCGACTTTATTTATGAAGTAGTTACTGTTCACTTTTGTATTTTAAGTCAAAGGAGCCAAATCGATTCCTAGACGCTTTTGTCTGGTCAATTACAACTCAAATGGCAGATTCTATCATTCAAAATCATCATTGTCGAGTCATGATGGAAGGGATTTTGGGAAAAATTAGTCTACCAATTTTTTTTTGTTACAAAGGTCTCAGTGATGGTGTCATATGGAATAACTGCCTGGTCGGATGCGAGAAAGTTTTGCATTGGTCGTTTAAAAACCGCGAACAATAATTTGCTGCGAATATTATATGGATGGTCAAAGTATACATCCATATCAACAAAATGTAGAATCCTTAGAATTTTGACTCATGGTCGTTTAATTTATTATCATAGATTGGTCGGTTTGGTTGATCTGTTGGATGACAGTAAACACCCGTTACACAAATATAGAGCTCTTTTTAATACATCAACTCATAAAGGGAGCTTAATTTTAATAAATTTAGAGTGCCTGAAATAAGATATCAGGCAGTCTATTCATTCCAAATAGTTAAAAGGACAATACAATCTAAAGAAAAAAGGACTTGTTAAAAGAAAACAAAAAACCTGATAAGGATAGTGAAAAACAGTATAAAAATATCTGCGTAGTGACTGAACCTCAAGCCCTTGATGATGATACTAGACTCAAAAGTGACTCTATAGAGACAAAAATTTTGAAGCAACAAAAACTTACTACAGTATGGGGAACAATGAACAGTAAAATAAAAAATAAACCTACCATAGGAAGAACTATACGTTTTTGTGTTGCTAATATTGATGAATCAGTAGAAACATGTAAACGTCGAGAGTTTCTTGAAACTCAAGAAGGAAAGGTGATTGAATGCAAAAGGTTGTTTAACAAAAATAATGAACTAACATCACATATATTTGTTCAAATAATTTTTGATAATATAATGTATGGAATAATTACTATCAAGTGGCCAACAAACACTAAAGTAAAACTATTTAAGGGCAAAAACCCACGACTCCAAATCCAAATGAAAGAAACATTTGAACTCGCCCCCTGTTTGAGAGACAACTTAATAATAGTACTGATCCTAACAAAGGTCCTAAATGACTGAACGATAGCTCAAGTTATAATCAAGTGATATTGAACCATACATCTAATGATCACATTACTCCCATCAAAAGAAATGATGACTGACCATAAACTTTTAATTGACATTGCATTCTCATTTTTTTATTTAAATGCAAGATCTCTTTTTTATAAAATTGATCAGATCACGTTGTTTATTGCTCAGAAAAATCTAATTTTTTGCGCAATTACAGAAACATGGCTAACGTCAAAGATTCCACCAAACACTATATTTACTCCGGGTTATTTCCTACACCGCCTCGATAGAAATTCAACAGAAGGAGGAGTTGGGATTTATTTTCGGGATGATGTGTTGACAAGGAATAAAACAATTATTGCTGATCCAAAAGGAATTGAGATCCTATCAGTCAGTACTAGCTGAATTTGAGACACTTAGAATTAGAATTATCTTCATTTATAGGACGAAGAAAGTTAGTTTAAGAAAAAGTATAGAATATATTAACCAAATCCTTGATTATAAATATATAATCATCATCCACGAAAATTTTAATAAAAATATGAATGCTGGTAACACACTTCTTGACTTTCTCAAGGATATCCAAATGTATCCAGCTATTACTCTTCCTACGAGATTCGCGTTAACTTCTTCTAATCTGATTGACCAGATATTTCTTGTAACTGATTTTACTAATACTAAATGTGTCTACTCTAGACTGCCGATGATGGATCGTGATGTGATTGAATGTACTACCAAGGTTACTAAAGATAAAAAAAATGAGTACAAGAGTAAAGAACCTATTATCCGTCCCGATTATTCCGGCATCAACTGGCATGTTTTCAGACAGTTTTTGACATTTGTTGATTTTGGTATGATAACCCAAACCAAAGACCTTTCAATTTTTATCATAGATGGATCATAGTTATCCATTCAGCCCTAATTTATGCAGGTCTAAAATGGATTGCACCCTCAAAGATTAAGAAGAATAAGTGGTGGTCGAATGAAACCAAAGAGGCCTATAAAAATTATAGAGAAAATTACAATAAACATAAACAGAATAGTATTACTAGTGAAACTCTCTTAAACTCTAAAAGAACATATAAAACCGTAATTCAGAATGCAAAACGAAAACACGTATTATCACGAGTTAACCAAATAAGCAAATTTTTGTAGAAGTTAATCTCAGAGAATACTAGAGGTAAGCAAATTAGGATTCCAGCACGAAATCTTGTAGAACTTCTTAAGTATTGTGATAACCCGAATGGTCAGTTGATACTTCCACAAGTTGTTACAACTAATTTAACAACTTACATTCATTTAGGAGAAATTCATAAAGTTGATTTTTATAAGATGTATTCTGCAATTAAAGAATAAAAAACAAAAACAGTTCATTATCCCTTTTAACCTCATCACTGATACTGTCATTTAAAATCTTATAAATGAAGCTATTAACAGCTTAGTGACACTGACCAACCTTATCATAGCAACTGGAATGTATCTTACCCAATATAAAAAAGCTATTATTAATCCATTGCATAAAGGCGGAACTTTCACTCAGAGATCTAATTTTCGACCATTGGCCATATTATCACCATGCAGCAAACTGATTGATACTTGCCTGTATAATGATCTTAAGCTATATTTACTTAAACAAATTCCTAAGAGTCAATATGGCGGTATTCCTGGAGTGGGAACGGAAAAAATGCTTTTGGATATTCATTATAATATTCTTAGGATACTAGCAGCAGGTGAAAGTTGCCTTATTTTGCATACGGACGTAGCAAAAGCGTATGATTCTGTTTTCAGACCTCAACTCTTGCAGGATTTGTCGGACTGCGGAGTTGACCATAACACTCTTTCACTTTTTTCTAATTATTTTAATATTCGAACTAACAATATCAAATACAAGAATACTTGGATTACACAACCATCTACCAGAGGGATCATTCAGGGATCAAAAATGTGATCTCTTTTTTTATAATATCTTTGCTTTCTCGTTGACTAAATTACCAATGCATGGATGTATTTGATCTTATGTAGATGATAATATCTTAATTTACGATTTTAAACTTGAAGATCAAGAAAAGATGAGGGAGATTATTGATGAAGATATGAGGAATATTTCAGAATGGTATAAAAAGAGAGGGATGCTCTTAAATAATAACAAAACAACTGAGATCCAGATTAATAATATTAAAGGTCTCTCCACTAAAAACATTAAAATTTTAGTTCTTACGATTGATAATAAAATAAATTTTTAGTCCCATCTCCTGACAATAATAAAGAAGTTAAATACTAAAATATTCCTTTTGAAAAGATTAAAAAAAAAAATGTTGACATAAAGTGAAATGAAAAAAGTTTTTCAGGGACTCATTGAATTGGAGACCATTGGTCATTAGACAATTGGTCACAGGCTATTAGTGGTAAGAACTATTGGTCATAAGGACTTTTGGTTATAAAATAGACTACTGTAAGTACTATTCTAACTTTAATTTCAAGTTTGAATAATACGCGTGTTTTTATTTAACAGCAATGAAACGAAGCATTCCATTATGAAAATATTAAAGGTTTGTTAAAATATTGTTTTAAAGTTATCATTTCAAAAATGTACTCATCGTAAATTACTTTACGATGATTACCGTAAGTAATGCTTCTAATCGATTATGCAATAGTTGGATTTTTTCATGGACACAGGTAGGTGAATTTAATTTATATGTTTCTCGTGCATTGTTTATGTGTTGCATTATTTATGTGTTTTTTAAGTAATCATTCTAACACGTTTAAGCTTATTTTAAATTTACCTACGTGTTTCCATGAAAAAATCCAAATATTGCATTCAAATATTGCATAATCGAATGACT
>JAQIWH010007444.1:0-11457 GCA_034695005.1 Cryptops parisi
TCCTGTTGACCCCATTTTTTGGTAATTGGCAATAATTTGGCAATTTTCCATTTTCTGGATTTTACATTTGCAAGATTTCCCAGTTGCAAGATTTCCCAGTTGCAAGAAATACCAGTTGCAAGAATTTCCAGTTGCAAGAATTCCCAGTTGCAAAAGTTCAAGTTGCCAAAGTTCCTGCGGCCAAAGTTCTGTTGCGAAAAGGCCTTCTGCAAAAGTGCCGTATACCGAAATGAACTAGGTACCGGTATTTATAATTAACTAGCAAATACCCGCGCGGCTTCGTCCACGCACTATTGTGCAACCAAAGTGAAAGTGGAGTTTGCATGATACTTACATAAGGATAAATTAAATTTAGTGACTGGACATCTTTAACGACGACGCAGAGCTGGAGTTGATTTATGGTGACATAGCATTGTAGAATCTAAAAACACGTGTTTGTTTGTTTTTCTAAATTAAAATTTGAAATACCGTACCATTTTTCAGGTCTGTAACATCTTCGGTTTTTGAGATATAATAGATGTCCTTTAAAGTTCATCCCCCTTTTTACCCCTCTTAATTCTTAACTGAATTTTCGGAAAATGATGAAACAGGTGTTTGTTTATTTGTAAAGGAAACTTAAATACCAATTTTCATGACTTTGAGATAGTTATTGTTTTGAAAATAAATTGCCCTTTTTTTTACCTCCTTGTAACCAAATTTCCGGAAAATGGTAAGACTCCTGTATATTTTTACAGGAGAATCTAAATACAAAATTTCACATCTGTAGCATCTTCGGTTTTAGACATAACTTAAAGGTAAACTTGTAAAGTTTACCCCCTATTCCCGTTTTTTCACCCTCTTAACTGGATTTTCGGAAAATGGTAAAACACGTGTTTGTTTGTTGTTGAAAAAGAATTTAAATATCAATTTTCATGACTTTAAGATAAAGGTATCTTTTTGAAAATTTTATCTCTTTGACCGAATTTCGGGAAAATGAAAAAATACGCATTTCTTTATTTTTACAGCCGAATCGAAATCAATTTTCATGTCTGTAACATGTTTGGATTTTGAGATATAAATATCCTTTCAGAAAACTTTACCCTTCCTCCCCCCTTTTTTTTTCAACATTTTTAACTTGCTTTTTGGAAAATGGTGAAACACGTGTCTCTTTATTTTTAAAGAGAAATCTGAATACCAATTTTCACGTGTAACATTTTTGGTTTTTGAGATATAAGTATCCTCTTTATCCATTTCCTTTTTTACCTTTATAGGGACGGAATTTTGAAAAATCTTTCTTTAGTGGGTGCTTACGTCATGAAAACAATGCTCTTTCAAATTTGACGTTTCTACGTTAAACGGTTTGAGTTGTGCGTTTTGCGTTGAGTCAGTCAATTGTCTTTTATATTATATAGAGATTGAAATTATTGCGTACAAAATTGAAATCACATGTTTGTTTTTTTTATATTATTAGATTAACAAAGAATGCTGAACTATATTTGCGTGTTGTGCATCATTGCGGGGCGGATATTCCAGCACCAAGCAACCGCCAGCATAAGGTTGCGTTTATATTGCAATTTCATTCAAAATGAAGCACCAGTAAGTACCTATTGTACTACACTACGGTATATCATAAATGTTAAAAAATATATTGAACGGTTGAGAGACTCGTTGGTTCATGCAAGTTTTATGTAGGCGGTTATGCTAATATGCGAAGAGAAAAATGTTCGGATGCTGATTATGTATTAGAAAAAATTTACTATTATGTGAAAGTGCAGTGGCCATAAGGAATGAATAATATATATTTTGTAACTGCTGTTTATCGTCAGCAAAGTGCCCCCCTTCCCTCTTCTACGTCTGGTGCAAATGCTAGTTCTCATGCTGAAATTGTCCGTTTATGAGAATCTCAATCAATGCGATTTACTTTTATAAGTTTTTACAGAACTTAACCCTCGCATAAATTGAAAACTGTCTGTATGGTCAAGTCTAAATCTGTAATGTCGAAACGAATACTTATTCTGGCTACAATCTCTCTACACACTCGATCCGGTGAATTCCATATTAATTCTCATGCTTAAGTTTAATGGGTCGTTGAATACAGTGGTCTCCAAACTTTTTTTGATCGTGCATCTCTTTATTGTGAACACAGTACCGTATTATGTTAACTGACACACTAAATGGATTTATCAATTCTAGTATTGATAAAATGGCATGCACCCCAGATATAATGTATTTGTTTATTTATAACTTATACATGCATGTGTAGTACATTTTTATACCGTAGCCAACGATGAATAGATTTTTTAACCAAAGAAATAAAAAAAGAAACGTATTAAATGTATATTGTTTTGTTTTCCTAACCTAACCTGCAAAATAAACCCATCACCGAGTACAAGCAAATAGCAACATCAGACGGGCCTGACTATAACAGGAAAGTACCGTTTGTTGCATATTGCTAAAATTAAGAAAAAGCTGTTAGAATTGCATTGTAGATGGTCAGAATTGCGTTAAATTATGCTGTCTTTCAGTTCTGAGACGAGCATAGACGGCACAAAGATTTGGTTCCTGACGTAGCCCCATAAATAAAAGTCCAGGGTGGTCAGGTCTGAAGATCTTGTGTAATACGGGATGAGCCCGCTCTTCCCATCCAATATTCACGTGAGGTGCCACATACTGCTCCAAAATTCTACACCCCCTCCCCCCCCCCAAAAAAAATCAAACATTTCTAAACATTTTTCGATTTGAGCCCGATTTTTCTCCTCTGTGGCCCTGCATCCAATTCGTTCTAAAACTTTGAGATTCTTCTGCATCTCATGATGTTTGTTTCATGACTAAGTTCTTTCATTCTGGAATTAGTCATTACATTTCTACCTAATCATTTATAGCCATATCCACCCTGTATACTCGTTAATGTCTTGTTTCATTTACAATTTTTTTGTATTGGTAAATAAGAGCTTTTCATCATGATTATAATTGCTAAAAACCAATTTGGAATTATTTTCAACCAAAAAAACCTGTGACATCCAAGAATATGAGAGCAGCTCATCTTTTTTTTATGCAAATATGAGTGTTCCGGATTAATACAAGGCAAACATTATTGAATATGTTGGTGTTATAACCAACCAATTAAAGAAAACTAATCTTTTAATGTTTATGACAAAGTGTATTTTATTTTATTTATTTTATTTTAAGAACTCTGAAAATATAAAACCTGGTTTGAAACATTTCTCTTTATGATTAACAGAATTAAAAACATGCATGATTAATGGCTATGTACTCAATATTTTGAGTATACAGTAGTTAAAAATTTGGAATCCTATTTTTTAAAATATATTACCAAAATATTTAATCTTGTTTCGTTATATTTTTCGACCCATTTAATGGTTTGTGCAAAAAATATTTGTTGCTTTGAGAACACATTCACTTTACTTGGTGAATGTATTTCTTTTATAACTAGAAATAAACCCAGTGGTTGATATGACAACTACTGAAAGTCCATAAGTGAACAAACATTGGGTTAATTCTTTGTGTACAATTTTCACATCATCTCATTAGTTGCTGCTCATGTTTGTGTTTGTGTGTAACGCATCTATCAACTGTGTAACCATACCAAACCTTGTGATTTTATTTGCTTTGTTTTCATGTCAAAATGTTAGCTAATTGACATGAAAGCTTATTCTTAATGATATTAACAAAAATGGTTCGGATGAAAGTTGTTTCTTTTTAAAAGACTTTTCCAACAATACTTGACCCATGTTTCTATTTTAAATGCATCCCAAAATTGATCCCAGTTTACACTACTTCCCGTTTACTCTGGTTGACTGAAGTGTCATACATGAATTCTTCGTCAACATCAGTGATGTGGTAAATTACGTACTTGTGGTAAATACTAGATTTTTGCAAAATATTCACTTTTGTCATTTTTTGTTCAAGAGCACATGTTTACTTGGCATGTATGTATTTAGATACGATATGTAAATTGTACAATCCGACATATCGAACCTCAACGAATAGGTATGTTGTCAAAGCTAACAAAAACATATAATCGTTGGTGACACATCAAGCAACTCAGCATATTTTTAACATAACGCTTTGAGTAGTTCCTTCCGCTGACAGAGTGCTTTTTGTTTACCACCTCTTTATGACTTAAATGGGATTTGTTTATTACTACCTCAAATGAGTGCTTGTTTTGTTTTTGTTTATTATTCCGACAAATATAATGGAAAAATTATATAACATGGACTGGAAGGTTTAATAATTACATGCGTAATTTCTGTGCAGTATAAACATTGATATACGTAATATTATTGTGTGCAACTATTTGTGTTGTACAATTGCTGTACGTGACTTAATGTTCAATCTGACAAGTCAATTTTTTTTTTAAATTTCTGTACACTATGTCAACGATTAATATATTGTAGGTTTCATCACAGGTTTTATTTCAAATCTAATTGTGGTTGTAACTTCTTTATTTGTGATTTATAACTGCTCCAATAATGATTTTTGGAGCTGTGCCATTGAGTTGTTTGCATTACCAAAATTAATACAATGGCCTTTTGTAATAGAGTAGCAGCACAACAGAAATAGCTAATTCAGTTATGGCCAAATATAATATTTAGTTCGATTTATATTTGAGGTTCCTGTAATGATAAACAGGCATATGCATTATATATATATAAATATGTGAGAATTAGTCTATTGATTCCAAGTGCAAATTGTAGCACGTAATACAGTAGCATGAATGATCTACAGTACAGTATATCTTTTTTGTTTTGTTTTGGTGATGTCAGCGCAGATAATTAAAGGGTGAAAATACGGTCTTCTTTTGAAATCACCTCAACCATAAATGGTGAAACATGAAAATCAACTTCAATCTCGTCTATAATTACAGTCACTCAAAGTACAGTAAACAATATTAGATTCCCAATTATCTTTTTATTTTTATTTTACTTCTTCCCTCAGGTTCCATTTTGTATAGAGAACCTTCGTGCCAAACGTTATTCACGTGACTAGGGAAAATCACCAAGACAGTATCCATCTAGCCTTAACTACTCAAATTTATAGTAATTATAGCAGTTTCAATGAAAATATACTGTACTTATTGACTCGAAGACCAATAACGAAGGCACCATTTTATATATAATATATACTATATCAAACTTGAAGGATATTCGGGTTCCAATTTTTACGTTGAAATTAAGCTGATAATAGGTGGATATTGCATATACATTATGAATATATGTACAATATTTGTAATTCTGCTGCAGGTTTTTATGATGATTGCACCTGCGAAGCATTACGCGTGTTTGTGACAAGTTCTTTGGCACCAGTAATTGTGCATGTAATTAGCTGAAAAAGCCATACACAAAGTTGTTAGTCAATTTGTCATGCTTATTAAGTTTTAATTCAACGGTTATTACGTTATACTTGGGTGGATATGTAACCCATTTAATTTATCATCTGTCATTTATTTCATCAAATTTTTGGTGGACTAAAGTATTACTGTAAGTCGCATTTTTTTTTTCAACTTAATATAATAATATAAAGGAGAATGTTGATTTGAGCTACTACCCATTACCCGAAATACATTTGACAAGATGAATACAAAATTGCATCGACTATCTTTCTTGCTGCCAAATTTAGGATCTAATTCAGTGCCTACTGAACATAAGAACAATAAAATGTGAAACAGAGTTTGTCAAACCCTGTTGACGGTTGCATGTTGATGAAATGACTACCACTGTCTGGGTGGTAAAAAAAAAATCAATGAGAAATTCAGTCCAATACTATAAAAAACGATAGGTTCCATGTGAAGCCAGTTGTCATTCGTTTGACAAACCTACGTTATATTTCACTCTTGGTACTGGTGATTTGATGCAAAATATCGACGTTAATAGTTAATTTTAATCAACATGCAACGAATGATACCACCATGTCAATTATTGTCATGTTGCTTTTTTGTTGTTGCGAGAATGGTGTTTTGGTACGTTACTATAGGTACACAATTGTACTATTCGATTAGCTATACTGAATTCTATACTGAATTTGACTATATAGACATCATAAAGGATACCATCGATCTTGGCATGAAATCGAATAGAACCGACAGAAAATGTAAAGGCACTCTCAAACAGATGTAAGAACAAAGTAGAAATCGAAGAACAAGACAAGGATTCAACATTGTCTAGCATTGGTAGCTTGCGTCAACTTGCTAATGGTATTGCTTTTGCATCAATTTATGATTGTTGATGTGATGGCATAACACGAGAATGAGTAGATGTTTAGCATCATCCTGTGTTTAACATGTTAAATTTGTGCGAAACCCCACCCTGAGTAACGCAGGTTCTGCTAGAGTAGGCCTAACCTATAATGCAAACAACACTGGCCTTCTCGTAACATTTTCCGCTTTGCCATTGATCATGCTATTAAGTTGTAAGTGTTTTGACTCAATTTATTGAATAGTGGCCTATTGCAATAACAGTCTTGGTGTTTATGCTTTGTGTTAGCCAAGTACTGAAAAAATGTTACTACCACCCTGCCAACTTCTGTAACAAACCCATCCCACAGGTATTTAGTATTTTATTATTTGGTATAGGTATTTGTGGTTTAAGGACTGCACCAACTTCCATGAAGGTATGTCATTTGGCCGTCACAATACATTCAACATTTAACAAGGATTTGCATAAAAATTTAATTTAACTAATTTTATTGGTATTTTAAACTAATTCAACATAATACAAACAAAAATTTGTTAAGGGACAATCGTACAAGAACTAGTTGAAGCTTCTCAATTGATGCAACATTTTGGGCGAAGCTTTGCATAAATGGAGGATATCATGTATGCGAGAATTTTATTTTCCCTTTTTATATGTTATCAACAATGTATAAAATTTACACCTGATATAGACTGCTTGAATTCTATAAATTGTCGATGAGATATACAGTACCTGTATGTAAATTTTTAATTAATTTGTTTATTTTGATAAACAGCCAGAATTGCACTATTGCATGTTGGGTTCTTATAAATTTTCAAGGTTTCATTGAAAGCAAAAAGAATAACATGGGTCTCATTTCATAAATTAGGTTAGGCCAACTAGGACAAACTATTTGGCAACACAACTTGGTCGGGGGGAGAGTAGTAGTTTTTTTCGACGTAGTTTAATTTCATTCATCGTCGATGTAAATATTTAATACATTTTGACGCTTTTTCACCAGATTTGTTTTTTTTTTATCATTTTTATTCTAATAGTAAATTAACTTCAACGACCCCTGCTAACGTTTTTATTTCTTTCGCTATTGGCTACAACAATTTCCTGTTTTGGGGAACTAAATTTTCTACCTATAAATGGAGCAGGTGCTCTTCCTAGTGAGGGAACCTTGCCAAAACCGGCATTCTAAAAATACTCGAATCAACAGGCGAAAAACTGAGCGAAATACACGACATTGGTTCAGAATGCTTCGACTGGGAGACTGGTGGATGTGTGCACGCCATCAGACGATTGGCCATCGTCACACGGGGCACACACTCATTCAATCGTTGCTCTCCACCCACGCCAACATGTGAAAGTACACCGAATCGAAGAATTGGTGGCGAACCATTTGGCGATGTCGTGAAGATGACAGCCGACAGGAAGAGCAAGACACTTTCTTCTGCGCCCCAAACACCACTTTCCATTGGCACTCCGGGTTCTTTCGACGGCAAGCCACGATGGCCAACGTCTGGCAAGAAGTCACCAGAAACCACTTCTGTGGCCACGGGCCTGACTACCACCAATGTGACAGTGGAAAAGCCACCGAGCCCATGGAAGCGGGTGCGTTCTTGTCTCGGTCACTTATTCATTTTCATCGCGCTGGCGACTTACACCGCAGCCGGTGGTTTTGCCTTTCATCACATCGAACACCCCGTGGAAATGATTATACACGCCTCGTTGACAGACCTGTACAACACTCAACGCAAAGCCGTTGTTGATTTCGTGGTCAACGTGAGTGAAGGCAACGTGCCACTACCTGATTATCCGCAGTCGAATCAAAACAGTACATTGTTGAAAAGTATTTTTGACGAGAAACTGGCTAGTTTTGAAGATCTTCTTTCGGAGCTTCACGCAGAAGGCATTCAAATGAACAATGAAAGTCATGAATGGAAATGGACAATTAGTTCTTCGTTCTTCTTCGCATCCACTGTGGTCACAACAATAGGTGAGTTGATTTTATTTAAATTATACTGACTATATTTTAAAATTAGCTAAATAAAAGTTGATCAAAACTCAATAAAACAGTTAACGACTTAGATACTTTCCTGTTATAGCTAGGCCCAATCTGATGTCGCTATTTGCTTGTACTTAATTATGGGTTTATTGTGCAGGTTAGGTTTGGGAAAAACAAAGAAACGTATTAAACGTATGATATTGTTTTGTTTTCCTATCCTAACCTGCACAATAAACCCATAATTAAGTACAACCAAATAGCAACGTTAGACTGGGCCTGGTTATAACAGGAAAGTACCACGATTTACTATAATCTAACAAATGTTCATGATTCTCTGCTTGGTTATATCAAAATTCAAATGATAGATTCGGTTAATTGATCCACTCAATTTCTCTTGTCGCATATTAACGAAATCACATATGAAGAACTCATAAACCGAGGACTTTCTATATAAACATTTATAAAAAACAAATTTAAGCTTGTTTATAAAATTAAGCTTGTTCATAAACAACTTTAAAAGTATTGTATGTGAACAGCCTCTCAAATTTTGTGGTACAATTTTAGCCTTCAAGGTACGGTACTAACCTTAATCATTGATATTTATAGTACTTTATCATTGCAACATTTTTCATCTCAGTAGTTTACTGTGAAAAAATTCTAAGTTTCTAGTAATAACATTTTTTTTTAAATATAAAATTTTTAATTTTATAAATCATAAATTTTTTAAATATAGAAAAGTTTAGATATTGTAAACTTACCACATTGTAGACAAGTTTATCAAAATAACTATACAAATGCACTAAGAAGTTTATTTTCTAAGTGACGTACATGTTATAATGTAAAGAACAAAAAAAGTATACTCTATTAAAGCTCTTTGTTTCGGTACCAGCACTTTATGTGTTTGCCTTAACACTTTTTCTGCCAAACGTTTGTTTACATTGTAATTTTGCTGTGTTTGTATTAAGGCCGTTAGAGACAGTTTGGCCAAAATTTAATTAATCGTTCATAAAGTGATGCGATGATGACATCATCAGACAAGTCTGATCTATTTACAGTACAATCCCACATAACATTGTAGGTTAGGTTATGTACAACCAACCTCCATAATCCGGTATTCTAGGGTGTGCCTGGATATCCTGAAAACATTGACATAAACAATGAATACTGATAAATGACACTAATTCAAGTATAATATACTAACCTTAAACTTGTTTATTAGTAAATTGTGTTTACTACTTTTTGTAATACTTTGGCTTATTAAATAGAATAGATGGCGTACATGTTAATCTAAATAGGACGAAAAAAAGGAATTGTAACTTTACGCATTGACTTTTATTTCTTCTCCATTTTCATTACATACAAAACAAAAAAAAACTGAATGCTCTCAATGCTCAAAATATCCTTTGGCCAAGCATTAAATATCAACGAAGACGTAAAAGAGTGACAAAATGGACGTTTTGGGGACAAGTTATGATGTCTCGAATCGGTGGCACCGAACCAAACAATTCATATTAATGTCGTTTAACAGTTCATTTTATGGCATTCATTAAAGACTTATCCTAGAGTTTCTAAAAATTACTGCACAAGTCTTTAAACTAATTGGTACCAAAAAAGAGTTATTACTTGTATACAAAATTAGTTATACAGTGGAATCGGGTTATTGTGATCACTAGGGCAACCAAATATATTTTTTCATGCGTCTGATAAAAAAATGGACTAGACATGAATGTGTTTCAGGCTAAACTGAAACGTTTGAGCCATATTTGTTAGGGCATATTTTTTGCGTATTTTCGCTTATAGAACTATAATTGCATATTCGGGGTTTTAGGGCATTTTTTAAGGAAAAATTGCACATTTTTAGTTCAAATTGTTCTTATTTTGAACATTCATTGTTTCATTCTTATATAAGTACAGTAAAATAGTAATTACTCGGGAGTTTTTTGAACAGCACTTCGGCATTGTGAATTAAATTTCGGCACGTTTGGCTGTATGATTCACGGATAATGCAACACTAGACGAATATGTGTACTATTAGCAAAGCACTGTCATTTAAATTTGTGCCTCTAACTTCTGTTGATGTCGAACAAAGTTTTCTTAATGTTCAAGAGTGTCCTACTACAGTCAAAAAATGAAACGTTTGTCATTTATTGCAATCAAAATCTTGATTCGTTTTAATTTCCTTTGATTTTAGATACCACAAAACGTTTTAGTTGTAGCTGATTTTGTGATCATCACAATAAGTCTATTAGTTGAAATTATTAGATTTTTCATTGATACCTACTGCTATCATTTTCCCTGAAAAATTTCAATTCATATTAAGTTTTT
The DNA here is from genome assembly GCA_034695005.1 of Cryptops parisi. Lineage (NCBI taxonomy): Eukaryota > Metazoa > Arthropoda > Chilopoda > Scolopendromorpha > Cryptopidae > Cryptops > Cryptops parisi. The sequence goes on from JAQIWH010007444.1 coordinate 10,507, forward strand.
TATGTTATTTTGTATTCTTTGTACATCGGATTTCATTTGTATATCGGATTTCATTTGTATATCGGATTTCATTCGTATATCGGATTTCTGTAATTAATCAACAAATTTAAGAGCATATTTTATGTTTTTTAGAGCATTTTTATGAGGGCATATTTTAGGCGCTTAAAACAGTTTTTTAGAGCATATTTTTGGTTGATTTAGTGATCACATTGAAACCAGTGCTTTTTGATAACAATAGCCGGCTGATAACATTAAACAATAGATATAAAAAATTAAGTGTCTCGGGACACAATGATAACAATAGCCGATTGATAACATTATCAGTGATTAAAATAACTGGATTTTACTGTAATTAGAAATTGCTACAAATGAAAGAGTGAACGAGTGATGGATCAAAAAGTTCCCGGAAAGAAATACATTATTAAACTACTCTCAAAATGTGTTTAGAATCAAGATATTAACATCACTTTCGTGTGATTTGTATATTTTGTAGTGAAAATCATAAATAGATTTACTGTGTACTTAGAAAATAAGTCATTAAGGAATGACGACTCATCATTATAGCTAGCTAGACAAACTTCATCGTCCATTTTAAGCGACTGTGAATCATGAAAATCACAGACACAATGACTTGAATCACGGCATCTAAATTTGCTTGCATGTCACATAGTTAAATTTCTATGTATACTGGGTCAGCTCAATTTTTCTTCGAAGCGAAACATTTAAATCGAATCATTTATTTATTTCGATCATTTTGGCAATGTTATTTATAATAAAGTTTAACTAGTAAAACTGTACACGTCAGTATGCACGTGTTTCAGTTTTAGAAACAAGATCCTATCTTTAAATTGCCGTAATAAAACTTTTTTGCGACAAATTGCATTTCGTTTGAAGAGCATTTTTTTTTTACATAATATTAAAATAAAAATGATCATATATAGCTATGTCATA